>CAMKVN010000126.1:0-40064 GCA_946474995.1 Funneliformis geosporum
TCCTGAAAGTCAGAGGCGGCATTTATTATTAAAAAAATTAATGATTAATAATAAAATGTCATCCTGAAAGTCAGAGGCGACATTTATTATTAAAAAAATTAATGTTTAATAATAAAATGCCTCCCAAAAGTCGGATGTGGCATTTATTAATAAAAAAATTAATTTTTATTAATTTTTTATATTAAAATGCTACCACAAAAGACAGATGCGGCATTTATTAATAAAAAATTTAATTTATATTAATTTTTATATTAAAATGCCACCCCGAAATTCAGATGCGGCATTTATTAATAAAAAATTTAATTTATATTAATTTTTTATATAAAAATGACACCCGAAAGACAGATGCAGCATTTATTAATAAAATATTTTAATTTTTATTAATTTTTTATATAAAAATGCCAACCCGAAAGTCAGACGTGGCATTTATTAATAAAAAAATTAATAAAATTAATTATTTATATAAAAATGCTACGTCTGACTTTCGGAGCGGTATTTATTATTAAATATATTAATGTTTAATAAAAAAATTCTGCCCTGAAAGTCAGACGTGGCATTTATTATTAAAAAAATTAATTTTTAATAATAAAATATTGCTCCAAAAGTCAAACGCAGCATTTATTATTAAAAAAATTAAATTTTAATAACATTAAAATGCCATTCCAAACGTCGGAGGCAGATTTTTATTAAAAAAACAACAATTTTGTTATTTTTTTAATATTAAAATGCCGTTCTGAACGGTGGAGGCAGATTTTTATTAAAAAAATTTTATGATCTGTTGGATACAAATATGGATTCGGATTTGTCAGATTCAGATCGAATCAGATTCAGATTTGTCAAATTCAGATCGAATTGGATTTTACCCAAATCTGATCTGTGCAGAACACTACCTGTAGGTTTTGATTATTTATAGTCACATTTCCGAAATGCGTATCAAATCAATAGAGAATTTTATATTTAGGTGATCTTCCTGGTAAGTAAAAAAATTTAATCTATATAATATTTATAAATTAAACTAATTAAATAAATTAATTATTAAGGTATAATGATCAACCTGTAATCGGATTCTATACAGGGAAAAATTTTCGTTCAATAAAATCTAAAAATAATACTTCAGTAATAGTTTATAAGAGAAATTTTAATGTAACTTCAAAACAAATAGAATACGTAATTTTGCTTATATTACTTAATGATCTAATACCTATTTTAGAAGAAACTGATTTTACCTTACATATCTGTGTTAATGGTGATCTTAAAACCAATTAAATTTTGGCTTATATTCTGGCAATAAGTTGTATATTTGCTGATTTAAAACATGTTAGCAAAAATATCTGAAAGAACTTATGTAAGTATATATTAGCTATTATTTATACATATATAAAATTTTTAGTTATATTATAATAGATAAGCTTTTATAAAATAATATATTCTAAAATCTACTATTTATGTACTTTTTTTTATTAGTTTACTTTATAATTAATAAAATTTTAATATATTAATAGTAAAAAACAGTATTCGCATTGGCATTCCTTTAAATAGCATATTATGTGATACTTTAATTCCTGTGTATTTAATGCTGGAATTCAAAAAAAAAGTAATCCAGAAAATGTACTAAGTGAAAAAGAAATACAATATGTACAAGTAGAAGGCTTAATTCAACATTTACTTGATTACTATAATTTATGTTGAAGTGATGTTTGCTGGATAAAAGATAATTCAGGATTGCAGTTACAAGAACCAACTTTAAAAAATTGTACTCAAATTGAAATCAAAAATTTTCAAAATGTTATTACAACAAATTTTTGTGTACTATTTGGTCAAGGCCTTGTAACTATATTACGTACTTCATATAATGAGACATTTAACAGAAAAATACTCAAATATTTAGATAAACAAATTGATTATTGGACTTCATATAGTACTCAGCATGTATTAGCAGTAATTGATCAAAATGATAGATTAGATGTAATGATTTTAAAAGTTTGTATAGCAGCTATAGAAATAGATTTTTCATTTTCAGATATACATAATATATTAAAATTTGTTCAAAAAAAATCTCAGCAAGTTATTAGAAATTGTTATATAATTTAATAATGAAATAAAATAAAAAAAGAGCAGTTTGTAAATAAGAAAAAAGAACTTGCGGTTTTTAATTTTGATAAGGTAATTATATAATTTTTCTTTATATATTATATAAATTTTATTAATAAATAATTTTTTTTATTTTAAGGAATTTATATTTTACAAATATAAAATCTTAGAACAAATTTGTGAAAAAACCTTTTGGTTATCATTTGGTAATCTTATAGTAGATTTTGATGTAATTATAAATATATTACATGTAATGTGTTTGTAAAAAAGGGATTACATAGTTTATGTAACATTTGCTCATTTTATGTGAATGTGGGACTGTGTCATCAAATTATTGATGTTACATATATATCTAAAAAATAAAAAGTAGAATTACCTAACAAAGAAACGCTTATTTCACTTGCCACATCAAGGATTTTTGATTTGATGAATTATGAAATGGACAAATGGAAGCTATTATTACTTATTTAAATAATAAAGATATTTTTATATTTATGAAACTGGTGGAGGAAAAACTTTATGTTATGCTCTATTAGCTATTTGTTTTACAGGTTTAATTATTGTATTTAGTCCTCTTAAAGCACTTATGGAATATCAAAAGGTAGGTTAAAAATCAATAAATTATATAATAAATTAATATCTATACTCATATAATTTTTATTATTAGCAGAAACTTATAAAAGTGGGCATTCTATGTGTTATTCTTTATATTAATTTAGCACAAGGAACTTATAAAATCTTTGAAGAATAACATGTAGATTGATAAAAATATTATTTGTTACGCCTGAAAAATTAATATTTAATGAAGGATTTTGTAGATTTATTATATGATTATATGAACAGAAAAAAGTCCAATTTGTAATTAATAAAGCACATTGTATTATAGCTTGTCAGGATTTCAGGTAAATTTAGAATTATGCAAATAATAATTTTTTCTAAAGTCATAGAATAATTGTTTATATGTATTTTATAGAAAAGCTTGGGGCAACTTGGGATATTAAAACAACATTGGACATTAGTTCTAATATATTACTTTCAGTAACATGTATATGATTAGAAGTAGATGAAATTCATACAAATTTGGCTATTAAAGAGAAGAACTTTATTATCATTCGTGATTTTACTAATTATCAATAAAAAATAATTTTTAATGTATAAGAACAAAAGGAGATTTATGATTAATATATCACCAATATTATAAATATTATAAATAAAAATTAACAAGACTGTATTATTATATATTATTCAATACACTTTAAATATGAGTATTTATCTAACAAATTACAAGAAAAATTATTTAATCTTTTAATAGATTATTTTCACAATGATTTACATGATAATGAAAGAGAAATATCTATGAATAATTGGAAATTTAATAATACACAAGTAATGGTTGCAATATCTGCTTTTGGTATGAGAATCAATTCAAATGATATATCTGCTGTTATTCATATAGGAGCATCATTGAGTATGAGTATGTATACTAAATTTGTTTATATTTATATTTATTATATTTTAATTTATATATATTTTATAGCTAATCTTATTCAAGAAGCTGAACGTGCAGGACAGGATGAAAATATAGCAATGCATATTATTTTTTTTTAGTAAAAAAGATATCTGTATAAACTATTCTATAATAGCAGAATATCGGGAAATGTAAGTAATAAATTATTTATTTTTACAAATTAATATATTATTTACATTATTTGTTAATTTTTTTATATAGAGAGTCTATTACTACAAATACTTTAGCAAATGAACAAAATTTGATTAATAAACTTGAACAAGCTACTAATAAAATTTTTGAAGTTTTCTACTATTGTAATTCACATTATGAATGTCATCAACAACTAATTTGACAGTATCAAGCATGATCAGGAGAAGTTAAACTACCTATATGTGAAAAATGTGATAATTGTATTAGAAGAATTGCTAATAAACCAAAGTTATTTGACAGTAAAGAAGAAATAATGAAATTATTAGAAGCAATAGAATTTTTAACACAAAGAAAACAACAATTAGTCCAGATTAAAGATGACATTGTAATTAAGAAGTTGCAACTCGGTAAGTTGCAACTTGGGTTGCAACTGGTTGAAACTCCTTGTAAAATTTATTTTAATATAAAAATTTATAAATAGTTGCAACTAGTTAAAATTTTAAAATTAATTACAGCTCCATCTTTAGTCCAGATAATATAGTAGATGTTTTTAGAGGTGGAAAAATGGTAAAAATAAAGCAAAAGAATTGGGACACCTTATCAGTATGTCTGATTGAAAAAAGAAAGGTATTGAAAACAAAAGAATTGGTTCAGTTTGCATTAGCAGATTTAGTTGTTTGTGGTTTGGTACAAGAAAAAGTTATATTACGAAGCCCTTTTGAAGGTAGTATAGGTTTATCTAGTAGAATTATTGTAATTGGTATCTAATATGCAAACATGGAATTATTTCGTTAAATAAAAATATTGACTTCATAATTTCTACCAAAATTATGAAGATCAGTTTTTGTTGCACAAAAATAAACAAAAAAAAATTAGTCGCATAAAAATGATCGACATTGACTCTACCCTTAAGGGCATAATTTCTATGGAGTAAGGTAACGTTGAACTTTCATTCTGTATTATTAAAATGTCGAGGCATTCGTTAGTGTATTGTCACGGTTTTCATGATTCATCATGTGGTTATTGTAAGTCGGAAACGGAAGAGGGGTTTTCTTACAGATTCGGTATGAGTGCAACTAACTTAACCTGCAAGGTAATTGAATTTCACGAAAACGTTATAATAATTTAATAATTAATGTAATATAAGTTGATTTCATAGGATTATCAAAATTTGGTTGATACCGGTTGGCGACGGTAAAGGCAATCCTTTCGCGTTTGCATAATAAATTTTAATTACTAAAACCTTTCTTTTATATATAGTTCTGGTGATTATCTATATAAACCCCATATGAGATTATGTTGCTGTCCACAGTATACTATAAGGCAATAAAATTATCATAACTTTTATTGAAATTTTTCCTATATGTATATATTGATTATTTTTTCTTTTTTAAACCCAAATTAGATTGAATGTGAGTGAATTTCGTGCCTCCAAATCTCAGCGAAAATTGATTACTCGATTTAATCGATATGTTGAAGGAACTAATGATCCCGCGAATAAAGGTGTTAATGGTGGCGATGAAACATCCAAGTAAAATTTATATAAATATTGTAATTTTTCTTTAATTGATTATTTATTCAAATAGATAATTAAATTGTTTTTATTCCGATTTTTTTGTAGATCACAAAATGGTGCCAAAATATCTTCGAAAAAGGCAGGGAGTGGTTTTGATTTGAATGAAGTTATTCATGAGGCGGAAGGTCGACAAGATTGGAAACGTCGTTTAAGAGTAACATCCATATTCTTAAATAATGATCTTTGACCTGAAATTTGTCTTGAAGTAAACTGGACATTAAAATTGACTGTTTATGTGAAATTAGATCGTGTTTGAGCAATCTTCTTTTTCCAAAGAAAAGTATGAACTCTATCGCAAATATCAAATCAAGATTCATAACGATGAACCTTATGAGGTCACTGAAAGAGGATTTAAAAGGTTCCTTGTGGATTCGCCTTTACAAGTACTTATTAATATATAACATGATTTACTTGAAAGGAAAAAAAAATTGAATCTAATAGACTGATTTCTTTTTTCCCACTCAAAAGTTTGAAGCAATCGATAAACCAAATGTACCGGGATACGGATCATTCCATCAATGTTATTATTTGGATGATAAGCTTATTGCGGTTGCAGTTCTTGATGTTTTACCTAAATGTATTTCCTCGGTCTATTTTTTGTATGATCCAGATTATGGATTTTTACAACTTGGAAAATATAGTGTTCTTAGAGAAATTGCAATGACACAAGAATTTTATAATGCTGGATTACAAGATTTGAACTGGTATTATATGGGTACGTACATTTATCACGTGCCAAAAACTGTAGGTTCTTATATTAACTTGGACACTTTCTTCTTATTGCAGGGTATTATATTCATACATGTCAAAAAATGAAATACAAAGGACAATATAAACCTTCCGATTTATTGGATCCTGTCTGTATTAAATTAGTTATATTAAATTAAAATTGAAAATTGTATTGGACAAATCATTTTAACATTTATCCTTTCGTCCCTTAGGAAACATATGAATGGTATTCCTATGATCGATGCGCTGCACTTCTTGATAAGCATAAATACGTGTCATTTGCAAATCCACCCAACGACGAAGAAAGCAATAACAACACGGATGAATCAGATGATTCTTTATCACCTCCAGGAATGTTGGATCCAGAAACAGTGACGGACGATGATATTAAAAGCGTCCAATTATATTACAACAATACCATCAAGCGGCTCAATGTAAGTTTTACATTATTAATTACGATCAGATACGGTATTTTATGAAAGTTATTAATTACTTTATCATTTTTGAAGGAATTACCAAATTGGAAAAGTAAAGAGAATTTAAAGTATAGTGTGAAGGAATATTTTGCTGCTGTTGGGAAAGAATTGGCTGAAACGATGGTTTTAAATATTGATATATTAGGTTTACTACATTGATGCTATCGATATACGTTTTAGATTTATATAAATATATATAAAATATATATATACTGTATGTATATTATAATTTGAGTCTATAAACAATTTATCTCTAATTAACTTACAAGGTCTAATGAATTAGCCATAATGACAGAAGAAATGAATGACACGAAGATGATGAACAAAGAAGGATATGAAAGAGAAGTGACAGGATTTGAATTATTTTTTTTCGTTTCAGTGGTTGAAGAATCATTCTTAGGAGGTTCTGTTCCGACAGGTTTAATACTAAATTCTTTACTTTGAGCAACGGGAGCAGTTTTGTCATTCAATTCAGACATAGCATTATAAAATTTTAATATCCAGTTGTTTTCACCAACCAAATTATCCGTTATATTCCATGCATATTTTCCGTCAGCCGTTGGAATGCTTTGTCCCACCGCATATTCTCCAGCAAACAATTCGGTTGGAGTTTTCGAAATAAGTTTAATCGTAATACTTTGTGGGTCTAAATTTTTTTTAAAAAAAATAATTGATTCGCGAATCACTTTGGAAATCAAAGTAAGTTTGAACGTAAATTACCATCATTTCCACTTGAAGTCCAGGTGATCAACAAGGGTTCATTAACGACACCATAAAATTTTGGGTTTGGCGTCAAAATTGTAATTTCTGCTATAAAAAACGCAATAAATTTTAGTATGAAAACGAACGATTTGTAGCGCGTTTTAAAATTTTAAAATGACTTACAAACGGCACAAAAATTGAATACGACGAGAATCGTTAATACAATCAATTTAATCGATGGCATTATTTTTAGTCAAATAGGTTGGTCTTGAATGAGATAAATCGAAGAGAAAAAAAGGATTAAAGGAAAATTTTCAGATTTAAAATATCTCTTTTTAAATATTTATTTTAAATTCCGCGCTTCGCTAACATCTTGGCGAATGACCTTTCCTTTCCCTTATAATTAATGGGTCCCGTGATCAAGATAATAATCATCATTAATCCAAAAAAATAAAAATAAAAAGTGGAAAAACCACGCCGAAGAAGTCGGCCCGAACCGTCATTTCAGGCTTATCTTTTGCGTAAATTTCTTCCGGTTTGGCTTAGTGATTCAGTTTATAGAATTAGTCAAATTGGCTTTATTGTTATCAAAGATGGCTTATTCGGCTTAGATTTAGCCAAATTACCCTATTCATTCAAATTAATTCATAAATGAACACAGAGATTTAAAAAATCATTTCCAAAATCAAATTCACAAAAAAAAAAAGGTCATTCATTTTCAGCCACGTGGAATTAAATTGAATAAACAATAGTTTTCGTATAGCACATTACCGACACATAATGCAGTCATCGCTGCGCCTGATAATCCAAATGATAGAGTTTTTTTTACCAACAAAAAAAAAAGCCACGATCGGAAAGAATTTCCCTGAATTTGGCGAAATGCCTCATTAAAAAAGAGGTGAAAACCGAAAAAAATAACTTATTTAGTAAACCTTGCAGAAATTCAAGGGTTGCCAAATGCATAAAATCGGTTTCGCTAGGCAACCTTAATCTTGGAATAAAACAATCGAGCAGCCCGCTTATCTAACATGTGAAACGACGATTTAGACCAACATACGCCCGCATCATCTTCAATGAATCAATGAACATTACCAATATGTCAGTATAACTGAATGCCTGAGAATAAAACCAAAATGGTGTTGATATCATTTGAGTCATGGATTGGATTTGCTTTTTTTGACGCATACATTTCTCTACATGAAGGGTCACACAACAAAACTAGTCGAGTAAGGAATAAGAACTAAATGAGGGGAAAATGGCATAATGAAACACATCAGCAATAAACATGCATTAAAGTAGATGGCGCTATCATACGCATAATAAGCACAGATTGGTACCCGTGAATTCAAATCGATTGCTTTTCAATGGAGAGACTCTTCCCCAATGCAGGTTGACTAAGTGAAACATCACAGTTGATTACGTTACGATTAGGTCAAAAGTTTTACTAGAAAGGTTAGTTGGTAAGGGATCTGAGGAATCAAATTTTTTTTTGGCTAGATGACTCCCTATCTTCTGGTCGTGCTGAAAACATCTGGATCAATTGATATGGTAAGGAAAAAAAAAAACGATATCCTTTATTGTCAATTCATGATTTTTGGTCACACAGCAGATCGCACAAATTTCTTTTCCGATTGTAAAAAGAGATAATCTTTTTGATATTCGTAATTGAGGTCTAGAACAGAATAATTACCATAATTGGGTTGAATGGAAAAAAAAGATCTCAAGATAAAATGTAAAATAAGATTTTAAAAAGAAAAAAAAAAAGGCGTCCTTGTGATAATAAGCGTGATGGATACGCAATCATTTAGAATGAAATGAAATGTACAGGAATAGTTAAAAAAATTTCTTAACCACCACCCTTAAAAGAAAAAATGGCAAATGAATTAAATCTTTTATAGTCAAATTATCTTAAAATATGTGCCATGCAAATGTGTGGTTCATTATGTAATCATCATTTTTTTTTACAAGTAAAAAAATTTCAATGTGATTTGTTTCGTGTGAACTAAAATAACTGACAGCTGATGATTATGCCAAAAAAAGTAGAACATTTAGTTTTGAATGGTGACAGTTAAATAAGCGAAAAGGAAATTTTTAAGGAATAGGGATCTCATAATATAATTCTTGTACCTTATGATTGTTTAAATTGTTTAGTTTAATTTTTAAAAAAAATTTGCTCGTGTAGATCTTTTTGAAAGAAAGGGGAAACGCCCAAATTGATTTCTATTGATTAAAATAAACTAAACTATCAAATCATTATCTCATTGATAATTGTTATCCTAATTTGCCTAGAATGGCTTGAATAAAAAAAATTAAAATTGTTTGTTTGCTTTCCCCTTATTAATTTGTTAATAGTTTTATAGACTGATATTGATTGACACACTAAATGGCATTCCCGAGTGTCGAGGTATAATAAAATCAGTTTTCCATTCTTCGTAATTTTTTTTGTATTGTAACTCCGGTCAAAAAAATTTTTTTTTAAATTACCTTTTTTATATAATCTAATCGATTGTTCGGTTGCGTATAAAAACCAATTCAGTTTTTCCCTTTTTTTTTTTTTTTTTTTTTTTTTTTTTTTTTTTCTTTTCTCTACAAGATTGACTTTTTTTTATGTATAAAATTAACTTTAGTCTCTCTCTTGTAATACATCTATCTAAATTTCCGAATTCTTTAAACCTTTTTCATTCACCTCTCTTTCGCATTCTTATTTATGTGTAAGCATTAAAATTTTTTTGCAAAAGACAAGAAAACTTTTTGGAAACGAGAAGACTAACAACTTGTTAAATTTCTTCCTTAGCCTTCAATTCCGATGGTTTGTTTTTCTTCTGCCGCCCTTTATGGTAAAGAAAAAAAAAACATTCGTCGAAAGCATACACTTTTAATGACCTAACTAAAGTATATGCAAAAAAAAAAAATTTAACGCGTTTCCCTATATATATAATAATATTTGCCCATTGATTTGCTTCTGTCCCCCTTTTTTAAGTTTTTTTTACAAAAGGGTCGATGTTGAAATGCGAAATGTTTCATTAAAATATGTTCTTTCTTAAAATTTCCTTTTTTTCTATTTTCTACCACTTTTTTTTTCAATCCAATATTCATTTCAATGAGATTTGTCAAGACTTCCCAGTTAAAAAAAAAAAATCCCAGACACTTTTATTTTCAATCAATTTTTTTCAAAAAAAAAAAATACATTCAAATTATCCTTTTTCCCTTTTACAACGTTGCCTTTTTTTTAAAAAAACAATTTCTTGTATATATAGATAAATATTTTTATTTCCTTAACAAAAATGTAGATAGACTTTTTCTTTTTCTTTTTCAAATTGTATAATACTTTTTTTTCTCTTTTTTTTTGTTTAGAAAAATTATTTTTTATTTTTAATACCTTAATACTTAATATTTAATAATCAACCAAAGAAAAAAATTTTTCGTGAAATTTATTTCTTTTTACCTTTTTTTTCCCCTCTGTATTTCTCTTTCTCTATGAGTCACGCATACTTTTTTAACCATTTTCTACTAAAAAAAAAAAAAAAAAATCCAAAAAAAATCCAAAAAAAATTCTATATATGTTTATATATGTTATAAAGTTTCTTTGAATACACCACACTTACACCACTTATATGCCTTTTTCCCCTAAGTTACTTAAATAAAATCACATATGACTTTTTTTTTTATGATCCTTGTAAAATATTTAAATATTTTTTTTATTTTATTTTTTAAGATTGTTAGGTTTTCTTGTTTCTTATTTATGTTCAAAGTTTTTTTTTTTTTTTGTCAATCCTTTCGATTCACTCTTCTTTAGCTGCGTTTCCGATTGGACGGTTTTATTTTTATTTTTTTCGTATTTATTTCCCTTATGCGAACAAATAAAAAAAAAATTGTAAACTTTACTTTTTTAAGGTGTCACGTGATATCATAATTCCGGCCAGAAATCTTTAGAATTTACCACAAAAAAATATTTGGTAGTAGAACAATGATGTACTACATGTTAAAAGTTAATTTTTTTTTTAATGAAATGCACGACTTTTTTAAACGCAAAGTAGGAGAAATAAGAAAATATATAATCAATAAATATTACATCAAGTTGTTTTTATTTTCTATTCAGATCTTTAATAGAATTTCTCATTTGGACATTCTTCTAAGAAACTAACTTCACCAACCTTTCTAATTAAAAAAAGGGAACATTTTCCAAAATGAATTTTATCTCCTATTGCGTGTCGAAATTTTATTTGGCTCATCCCGTTACGTAATCGCAAAAATAAAAGGGGAAAATTACTTATAATACAAATATAAATATAAATTAAATAAAAAGTAAAAAAATTTGGGTGATCGCAAGTTATATAAAGTGGCATAATGATGGAAACTCTCGTTATTAGGATTAATATTATTATTTAACTTTCTTTTCATTGCTGGTTTTACCCCACTCTCCTTCGTATAATCGTATTTAATATATTTAAATCTTCTGCCTCGAATATGTTCATTTTTAAATATGAATCGAAATTTTCTAAGAATTTAAAAATTTTTACATAATAATTAAAGAACTGTAAAGAAAGAGAAAGAGAAAAAAAATATATATATTAAAAATATAAAGATCAAATCATATTTCACAAATCATATAATTAAATATATGTATATTAAATAAATAAAGATAAATATAAGATATGATGATGACACGTTCGCCCCCCTCTCGCCCCACCAATTCCTCACTAAATTTCATGAGCCTTATATTTCTTTTTCATTAAATACGTAATATTAATATCTTTTCTTTGTCATATATGTGTGTACTTTTCTATACTTAAATACGATATAAAATCTATAGCAACGTCATACCTGCAAGTCCATTGATTCCATTAATTCCATTCACTCCGTTGTTCGTTCCATTTACCCCGTTCATTCCACTACTAAATCCGTTTATTCCGTTGCTTTGATTATTGAAATTATCATTTAACATTCTTAATACATTCATAACTTCATATGGATCTGATGCATTCGTAGCTTGTTGAACGGAGGACTCTCTAAATAATCAATATCATATAATTGATGTCAATACCAATAACTTAATATAATTTGGTTCTTTATAAAGAATTTTTTTTTTAAAAAAAAAAAAAAGAAAAAAAAACCACATACGAAAGTCGCAGATACGGGTTATACTCAAACTCTTCTTCAAGCGTGCTAGGTACTGTGCAATGTGTCACCTGTGACCATGCTAACTTTTTCTAAATGCAGGATAAATTATCAGTTTAAATTTATCCCTGGAGAAAAAATTGGCGATGAATAAATAAATATATAACTTACGCGTAAATATTGGTTGTTTGGATCTATAGTATTTGCAAACTAAATTATGACAAAAATTAAATTAGTACGCATGATGTTATGCCGAGAATTATGATATAAGTTCATCATAAATATATTATTACCTGAAGATTATTCAAAGCACATTCATGTCCACAGAAAACTTTGGTGTCCTTGGGTAATTGTCCTAAAACGTTGTGAAGAACATTATACATATCCTTTGCATCACCTTCGATGAATTTACCACATCCGCCTATAACAAAAATATTGTTTAATATTTTCTTTTAAAAATAATAATAATCATAATGAGTATTTCTTCCTTACCTGTTAATAATGTGTCTCCAGTAAATATAGCCTTTTCTAATTCCTCATTCATCTCATTACCGTCTCGAACATAATAACAAACACTACCTTTCGTGTGTGACGCTGTATGGAATGATCGAACTTTTAACGTGCCAACCTAAAATGAAAATTAAGATAACCCATCAGCATATTTCTTACTCACGTGATTACTTTTTTTTTATACGTACTGTGAATTCTTCATTATGTTTGCAGACATAATTTAATTCTAAAAAATCATTTGTTAATTGAATTAATCGAAAACTGATACAAGATAATAAAAATTTTTTATTACGCGTTACCTGGAATTCGTGCATCGGCGCCATATACTGCAAGATTCGGTTTCGCCAGCACCAACTCGATATTTCCGACGGAATGACGCCTTTATTTTATATATTTATTTATAAATGTTTATGCAATTTATACACGAAAAAGAATCATTGCAAACTTACTGATGATGATGTGTTGTCAATATCGAAGTTAATTTCGCGCCTGTTTGAGCAAGAACAGCTAATAATTTTTGCGGTTCAGCCGGGTCGACCGCTGCGGCTAAAATTGTTTAAGGAAAAAAAAAGTTATCGTATGTTAACTTTTCCTATGAATGAAAGCTTTGTTTTATATATTTATATATATATAGAATACAAACCCTCGCTAGCTTTGTCGTCAACGATGAGGTAAGAATAATTATGTTCGTAAATAGGAATTGGTATGATACGCATGGTTAAAGCTAAACGATTTGCGGAAACACGCGAAACATTTATTTAATAAAACGTTAGTGGTCCCTTAATATTCTTACGGATAAAGTAAAGGAAACTTACTTTGTAGATTCCTTACTTCAAGTGGTTAAGAAAACTTTTTTATTTATTTATTTTTAAATAAGCTCTTACTTATATATCAGCCGCGGAAAGGAACGATTGATTTGATTTTTTTTTGGGAATTTTTTTTTTTACAACAAATATAAATGAACAAAACGCGATCGAAACATCGATTTATTTAAAAGAATCTATAGATACATGACCAATGCTTTATTTATCTAATATGGACAATAGTAAAAGAGGTTAAAGCGATAACGAAAGAGAATCAAAAAAAACGAACTGGGTTATTTGATGTAATGAAATGATTTTTGATTGAAAGGGGTTAATTTTTTCATGCCAAAGTAGGCATCGAGCACCAACTTTTTGGAGCAAATCTCGAAACACAAACAGTAACACAAAGTCTTGGCATTTTCTGAAGAATTGACTGATTTCTTGGCATTTTCCATATTTGGAGAGAATTTGTCGGCCTTGTTGACTATTCATATTTATTTTAATAGTGCATTGGCATGATTTGTTTAACCATTGTCCACTTATTTTATTGTCAGTCATATGATCATGTTCGTTTTTTATTTGGATAAACATGACGGAGTATTAGATGCGGAAAAAAAAACCCCCCGCCACATAATAACAGTTCCGCGAATTACATGATTCCAAAATGAATTTTCGAATTTGAAAGGGTTTAAATAAGTAAGAAACACGTAGATATATATATACATAACACATTCGAGAAAAAAACTTATATAAAGCTCCTTTGAAAGTTTGAATCTTCTGGAAACCTCGTTGTAAAAATAACAAAAAAAGAAAAAAAAAAATTCTACAATTATTTTCGTGTCATAAAGCGAATTCGAACATTCCGGGTTCTCGCGCCGAAATAACATTTTCTAAAACGTTACTCATGAAATTGCACAGTGAACTAGACCAATGATGTTTTTAAGATGTTGCGTTTAATTAATAAGAGGAAAACGGATACCCTATAAATTTAATGCCAAGTTATTTTGTAATGAATTTGTCCCACTTTAATGAATAAATTCACATAAACGGTTTTAGTATTTTGGTAAAATTTACCAGCAGGGTTTTTTTGCACAGAAACACGTGAATTACTACTCTCTAATAAATAATGATCAAAAAAAAAAGAAAATTTATAATACTTATGTAGCGCTCGCTCTAATTGGTTGTATTTGCTGACCTCCATATTTTCACATGAGTAGACATTCTTCATAAGAACCTAATGTTACACTTACAACACTTAAAAATTCTAATGCAAAATAGGATTTTCATTTATTTTATATTGAGTTAAATAAAGTAAGTATATTGAACCTTAAATCAATATGTAAAATTTATATGTATCCTTTAAATTCTAAGGCTTATTAGAAATTTGTCTGCTTATTTACAATAAGTTTCCTTTTGATTTCTTTTTATATAATATATAATATATAATATATATTTTTTAATTATATAATAAAAAATTCAAAAGCTAAAAATTTGTAATTTTTAAAAGATAATTTTATTATTAATCTATTAGAATTATTTTTAGTTATATTCATTGCTAATTTATAAATGATCAGTATTAAATTCATATATTGATCATATAAATTAAGAATTAGTAAGATTATATTTTTTGTTAAAGAACTTAAAATCTCAAATAGATTTACCATTTACTTTTAAGGTCAAAATATTTAGATGTTTTAGTTACTTTGATAGCTTTAGATTTAATTAATAAAATTTATATTATAAATACTATTCTTATTTTGGTAGAATTGTTAATTATGCATTTTAAATAAAAATATGTATTTATCTATAATAAAAATTTTCTAATTTATATGTAATAAGAAACAACAAAAATCCTTTACTTTCAGGTTTAAAAATATCATTTACTAAGTTTATATTCATAAATTTTTAAAATAAATACATATTATTCAAAACCTGCAATAATTACTTTTAATTAAGATTACTTGTCTAAACTCATTTTGGATTTGGCTAAACGTTTAAACCTGTTTAAACCTTTAGTTTCTCAATTTTTACTAAGTGTTTGATATAGTTTCGCCATTCTTATAAGCTTTAATATAGTTTTACTTTTTTTGAATTTCGCAGATTTTTTAATAAGATTTTAAACTAATTTAACCTTTATCATTTAAACATCTGTCTAAATTCTGGATTTCGTTCAGCAATCTTACTTTTGATGATGATAATATCATAAAGAAACTTTATTAAGATATTTTTTTTTCCTATTATTATTTATATATAACTTATAAAATATTTGTTTTAGTATTGGCAAATTATATAATGTAAATAATGTAATATTGAAAATAATATTTGTTTATCAATTATTTAATTAATAAAAAAAAATAAGTAGCTTTTATTTCACAAATTCAAAATAATAAAATGCATATTAAATATTTATCAATTTGGTCAAATAAATCTATAATTTTAGTAATATCTGTTCAAATAATATATGAAAAAATTGGAATATATATAAAAATTTGAAGGGATAGATTATTTGAACTTTATAATTCTATTGTATAATATAATATAAAATATAATATATCTAACTATTCAATTCAAATTAAATATAATGATTTTATTTTTTAAATACCATTTTTAAAAGTATATAATTTCTAATATAAATTAGAAGTTTTATTTGATAAATAAATAGATCAAGAAAGTAATATAATTAAAATTTATTTAATTCTTAAAATAATATATTTAATACATCATATATTTAAAGGTTATGAGTTTATTGCATAATAATCATTTATAAAGGTCATAGGTAGTTTTAATATTATTAAAGCTTTAAAAATTCTAATTTAGTTTAAATTAAAAACTAATCTGATCTTATCTGAAATTTTTAATTCAGTTCAATTCAGATTATGAATATAAAATAAGACAATTCAAACTGATCTGATCTAAAATCTATTATTAATCTAATTTAAACCAAAAAATTTTATATTATTTCAAAAATTTTATTTATTCAATTTAGTAGAAATACCTCTAAAAATTTAGATGCAACTTTAACTAATAACCTTTTTAAAAAATTGTTTAGAATGTTTTTCAACAAAGAAATATGTCTTGAGATGTAATTTTATTGAAAAAATTATTCAAAATATATTCTTAATAAAAAAATACATTCTAAAATGTAAATTTTTAAGAAAAAGAAATGTCTAATATAAACCTTTCATAAAAAAATAAATCCTAAGATATATATTTTTTAAAAAAAAATATTCAGAATGAATTTTTAATAAAGAAATTATCCTAAGAAGTATTTCTCTAAGAAAAATTGTCTAAGATATAATATTTAATAAAAGTATATGTTTGAGATATATTTTTCTAAAAAAACTATCTAAAATCACATTTTTAATAAAAATACATTTTGAGACATAATTCTTCTGAAAAAAATACCTAGATATTTATAAATATGCTTATTTATAAGAATATAATATTCTAATATTCTTTATCACAGAAATTATAACAAACAGAGCAGATTTCTATGCAATTCACCAAAAAATGCAGTCTTATAGCATCTTATTTAATATTTTCAGGAGAATATTGATAAAGAAAAAAAACATATTTCAAAATCTATTATTGATAAAATAATAAAGAACTAATAGAATCAAAAAAAGTTTAAAATAATGTTACAATATATTTTCTGTAAAAAATGCATATAAAAATTAATAATCCATTTTAGCATTTTTATCAAAAAATAAATATTTATTAAACTTAATTTAAATGTACATCAGAATATTTATTAATTAAAACATATTTTCAACATAAAAATACATTTTATAATATAATATTGATGAAAAAACTTCAGATCAGTTCAAAATTGAATTTATTCAGTTTGTATTTTTTAATTTAAATTAAATTACAATCTAAAAAAAATTTAAGCTAATCTGAAATTTGTTTTGAATTGATTCCAAATTGAATCAAACTGAAAAATTTTCAGATTAAATCAATCTGTTTAGAGCTTTAAATATTACTTTAAAAATTCTAAAGTTAGTATTAAAAAAGCAAAATAATTTTTTTTAAAATTTAAATTTTAATTATTAGTTTCAATTTTAAATAAATTCATCTAATTTTACAAAAAATAAAAATATATTATTACAATTACATAAAGCTAAAGTTCTTATATTCACATTAATGATATTATTTAAAATCTATTTTAATATATAGCTTATATAGCTTAAAAATTTAGAAACTTTTTTAAAATCTTTAAAATGATTTTTTTTTAAATCTAAAACTTTGATTGAATTTCATTAAGTTTAAGAAAACCTATTAGAAGTTTAGGTAAAAATATTTATTATAAACAAATAGTTTAATCTCAAATATCTTGAAACTCAAATTTTCTAAAATAATTTAGAAAGACATTTTTAATTATAATATAAAAAATATATTATTACTATTAATATAATATATTTCTTAAGAAATATCTTATAGATTATATATTTATAATTAATAATAAAAATAAAAATAAAACTAATTTGTAAGTAATTTCATTATTTATAACATTTATTTTGATAATATAAAATTTTTAGTTTAACTAATATAAATATTTTTTTAATTTTTTAATGATATTTCTTTTTAAAGATCTATTTTATTATCTTATAATATATATAAATTTATAAATTTATATGAAATAATAAATTAATGTAACTTTTTATGTAGATTTATTATTTTCAATAAATTATTGTAAATTAATAATATAAAAATAAGAAACCTAAAAAATATTATAAATTAAAATTTTTATTAAAAAATCATTTTATACCTTCTATTTTATAACATTTTTGAGTATTTAAATTCTTATTTATTTCTAAAAAATAAAAAATTTAAATTTAATAATATATAGGAGATAATCAGTAGAAAAGGGAAAAATCTAAATTTTTATATTATTGGACAACTTGGTTGATCTCAATCATGTGCACAAATTTAGCTTAATAATAAAAATTAACAAAAATTTTGGATTTCATCATTTTCTACTATATAAAGCTTTAAATTTAGCAATAATTTTGACATAAAGTTCTGTTTTTTTTAAAAATAAAATTCTTTATTCAACATATTTTTTATAATAATTTAATATATATTAAATTATTTAAATATTTATTTACTTTATTCTTTTATTAAATTATTATAACATTGATTTTCAGTAAATATTGTATTTACTTTAATATTAATTTTTCTTGATAAATTATTTTAAAACTCCTTTTTATTTCTGCTTATTTCAAAATAAAAATTATTATTTATTGATTTGCATTTTCAATTATGTGTTTAGTTTGTGATTTGGTCTATTCAACTATTTGTTAAAATTATAAATTAAATAAGAAAAAAAAGGTATCTTTTATAAATAAATTAAAAAAAAATATAATAATTTTTAAAAAATAATAACATTAGTATTAATTTATTAATCATTACATATAGATTAGTAATTGATTGCTATTAAAAACTTAGTATATAAATAAGTTAATTAATTAATATTATAATCAACTATAATTTTATGATTATATTATTAGTAGTCAATATTTATGATATTTAATTATTAAAATCAATATTTTACAACTAATTTCATAATTCTTAATTATTAATCATTTTTTAGTTACATTCAGTTATAATATTTTATAGTAATTTTATTATAAAATATTTTCAGTTATATTTGATTGCAATTTATTAGTAATCTATAAATTCTATAAATTATAAAATTAGTTGTAATTAACTATAAAATAATTATAATTGAATATATTCTATTATTTATTATATTATCTAATACAATCTTTA
Organism: Funneliformis geosporum; assembly: GCA_946474995.1. Taxonomy (NCBI): domain Eukaryota; kingdom Fungi; phylum Glomeromycota; class Glomeromycetes; order Glomerales; family Glomeraceae; genus Funneliformis; species Funneliformis geosporum. The sequence goes on from CAMKVN010000126.1 coordinate 19,438, forward strand.
ATATATAGAAGGCAATCAGTAGAAAAGAATGAAATCCAAAATTTTTGTTAATTTTAATTATTAAGCTAATTTTGTGCACATAACCAAGATCAGCCAAGTGGTCTAATAATATAAATTTTGACCAAAATTTGGATTTCTCTTTTTCTACTAACTGCCTCCTATATATGATTATCTATATAAGTCAGATTTATTATATCTTTTTATAATCCAACTTATACATAAAGTTGAAATAAAAATCTAAAAATTAAAATGAAAGTTATAATAATTGAAATGATGTTATTTTTCATATATAAATAAATTTAAAAAAATAAAAAATGTATAATCTCAATCAATATTATTTTAATTCTCATTAAATAATCACTATTTAATTTCTCGTAACTAGATAAATCTAATAAGTTATATAACATTAATTTCTAATTAACCAATCTTGAAATAATAGTAATCATATTTTGAAAATCTAAAATCCTTTATTTAAAGTAGAATTTATTGAATTATAATTTTAGCTGATAATAAAATTACATATATCTCATAATTGACTGATTTAAAATCAAATATAACATAAGTCATTGAATTTATCTAGTCATAAAAAATTAAATAGTAGTTATTTCAGAGAATTAAAGTAATATTGACTGTGATTGTACATTTTTTTTAAATTTTTTATAAATGAAAATCATGTGATATGATATTATTTTGACCATTTTAAACATTCAACCTACTGAGTCCTTTAAATTGTTATTTATTTTATTTATAAAAAAATAAACCGATTGAAAAGTTTTGTTAGTTTTGAAATAGCTAAAACTGAAATTAAAAAGAAAATTTGATAATCACAAACAAGTTTTTCAAAATATTAATTTAATTAAATAATCTTAATTGATTGATTTAACAAATTAAATTTTTATAAAAGATTACATAATGTTTTTAGTTAATTAATTATATTTGAATAAATTTAATTAATTGATTATTTAAACCTTCTTTTATTATTAACTTGTATAATACTAACCAAGTTAAAGCATTTTTTTTTTATTTTATTATTTCTTATACTATTGTTTTTTTTTTATCTATAAATATAGATTAAGTAAATCCTATAATTAAAAAAAATTAAAAAAGTTCTTTAAAGTCTAGTATTTGAAAATATTATATCAATGAAAAAATAATAATAAATCAGTAATAAAATGTAAATCTTGCAGGAATATTAGGTATAATTAGTGATACCTGACTAAACTCTTTTTTGAAAAATTGTAATTTCGTCAAAAGTTTCGTTTCTTTAATATTTTTATATGAAAAAATATAAAATTATTATATTTTTTAATGTATTTTAATTTAAGGAATTTAGATTAAGTTAAATATAATTTTGGCAATTAAGTAATATAATTTTGTCATTAATAAAAAACTAGTTTTGTCATTTTGGTTTCGACAATTTCATCATATTAAGAAAGGTAATTTCGTCAGGTATCACTATATCAGATTATTAGTTCTATTACTATTAGAAGTAACATTTGTTATAATAGTATTATCAGGTTAATAGTTATCATTATAGATTAAATGACTATCATGTCTATCATTATTATTTTCTAATAGTTCAGATTAAAGATTTTTACTAATAGTTACAGTCTTAGAAAAATTAGTTATTTTGGATAAAATCGGTTGAAATATAATAAATAAATCAATATATTTAGATAAGTCTGGATGAAAAGATAAAAAGAAAGCAAAAGTTTCATTATATATAATTAGAGCTCAATATATTGATTTTTGATATAACAATTACTTAATAAAATCTTGTTAAAACAATTTTTTTTAAAAATTTTGATTTTATTTTGAACATATAAAAATCACTATACAGAACTTATAAATTTTGATAAACTGATTTTTTTAAAAAAAATTTATAGTAAACCAGAAGATTTACTATATCAAATTCTGACTGTATTTAAATAATTTATTGAAATTCTTGATCAAAAGTATAGAAAATTTGTTTATTATAGATGAGTATTTAAAAGATTTATTTATAAAAAGGTTGTTACTGTTTAATAATAACAGAAACTTTGACTAGTTGAAAGTTTTTGACTGTTTTTCCAGTATATTCTATATATTTAAAATGAATTTAATCCACTTAAAGAAAGATTAAAACATATTAATAAAGCAGATAGTAAAGGTGTTGAATGTCAAATAATACACGAAGAGTTTGATAAAAGAGTAATATTCACAATTTTGTATTCATTCTTAAGATATTATTGATGATGTAATTTCTGATAATAAAATAAACTTTCAAATAAATTTATATAGTATACTTATAGATTATTATTGTGTCAATATGAAAAAAGGATCTGTCATTATCGCAAAATATTAACGTATAATTCTTGTAAACTACAATATTAGATGAGGTATCTGAGTATTGATTCTTTTAATTATACAGTAATTTAACATTTATACAAGTTTACTCATGATTAATTATTTTTATATAAATGTTTTATATATAATAATTTACAGATTACTAAGTAATTATATTTTAAAATAATATGTTAATTTACAAATAAGAAGATAGAAAATAAAAGAAAATTAAAGAGATAACAAAAAAAAAAAAAATAGAGAAACAAATTACTAAAACTAAAGTGTAATATGATAGACCTGTTTATCTCCTAAAACTACTAAAAACTGACTTATTAAATCCTGCTTTTTACATAATTTAAAAAGCTATCTATTATATAAAAATACATTTTATAGAAAGATAAAACTGATATATTGTATATATTTAATTTATCATATATAATAAATATATTAATATATTTAATATGTCAATCATATCAAAAATTTCAAATATGTTAAAAATATCAAACATATCAGATTTATCAAATTGGTCAATCATCTGCATCATATATACTATGTAACATTTATTTATTCATAATATATTATTTTACTTGTAAGAATATTATGAAAGATATTCATTTAATACTATTTAAAAACTGGTAGCTAAACTTTTCCTATAAAAATTCTTTTGTATCTTTAAAATATTTTACTAGAAGTTTAAGTTTAATTATTGTCTTATATTTACTACAATATTATTTTTATCATTTAAAAAATGTTGCAGTTGATCAAATTTTTTACAAGAAATTATTATTTATATAAAAATAGGTTTATCAATATATTTAATACTTGGATCATAAAGTCTTACATATTTGCATATCTTATTAATTATATTTAATAAAAAAACTAATAAAAAATAATTTTGAATTAAATATCTAAATTTTTAAAAATATATAAATAAAAAAAATGTTTATTAACATTCAAATTCTTTGATTTCATTATATAAAAACTAATCTACAATTAAGGTTGCTTGTCTAAACTCATTTTGGATTTGGCAAAATGGTAAAACCTTTAGTTTCGTTAAATTTTTACTAAGTGTTTGATATAGTTTCGTCATTTTTATAAGCTTTGATATAGTTTTACCTTTTTCCAAATTTCGCAGATTTTTTAATAAGGTTTTAATATAATTTAACCAAGTTTTACTTTTACCATTTAGATATCTGTCTAAACTTTTGATTTCGTTCAGCAACCTTAGTTACGGTAAATTTTGCAAACTTGTAAATTTTTCTTTTTGTTATAACAATTGTATTTATTAATAACTGATTTGGCAATATTTGAAATTATTAGATGTTAAATTTATTATAATGATCACATCCGTTAATAATGAATTTGGTTTACTTCTTTCTGCAGTTTACTTTATCAACTTTTTTCAAAGTTTTTTCTTTTTTTTTCTTATTTGTAAAAAGATAGTTCGTGGAAATTTTGAAGCTCGTCTGCTAGAGTTACAAAAAAAAAGAATCAACACTGGTCAGCACAAGAAAAGTTAATGATAATTATTTTTCATGAAAAAGGGCATAGCAAACGATTTATAGCAGATAAATTTAGTATTGAAAAAAAACAACTTTGTGATTAGATCAAAAATAAAGAAAAAACTTTTAAATATAGCTTCTTATACTTAAAGATTAAATACAGAGACATGTTCAAAATATCCTCACTTTGAAGATGAACTTATAAATTGGATTAAAGAAGCTTAAAATCAATTAAAAAATGTATTCTTTTATATGATTCAATCTAAAGCGCATCTTTTAACTAAAAAATTATCATATCAAACTGAATATTCAGATATAAAAAATGCTAAATTTTCACAAAAATGGGTTGATAGCTTTATGTCTCATCATAATTTGATTAATAGAAGGAGAACAATAGTTAGTTAATATCTTTCAGAAGATTATTACATAAACCAGTAAAGTGAGTTCTTATCATATGTACTATATTGTAGAAATAAATATAATTATCTATTAAGTTTAATCAGAAATATGGATGAGACACCGATGGCATTTAACTTACTAAGCAATATAATAATTGAACAATCTGGTACTAAAACTATTTCAATTTTAACAATTGGACATGAACGTTAAAATTTTAACGTTGTTTTAGCTTGTATAGCAGATAGAACAAAACTTTCATTAGTCATTATTTTTAAGCTTAAAAAAGTTCTAAGAGAAGAGTTTCCTGATGGTGTGATAATTCATGCTAATTCTGAAGGCTGGATGAATGAAAATAAGATGACTTGGTGGATAAAAAATATTTAGACAAAACATGCAAGTCAAGAAAATAATCCAAGATCTCTTTTGATATTAGATTCCTTTACTGCACATAAAACTGATATTGTAAAATGATAGTTTCATGAAAAAAACTGATTTAGCAGTCATTCTGGGTGGATTGACTTCTCACTTACAACCACTTGATATATCATTAAATAGATCTTTTAAAACAAAGGTAATTATTTAATTTTTTAAATTAAGTTTAAATTTATATAATAAAATTTATATTTTACAACTTTTTAATATAATAAATTAATTTTTAAAAATTAGGTACGAAATCTTTATAATGATTGGATGTGTGATGCTATTAAAAATTATACTCTATCTGGAAAAATCAAAAGGCCATCTTACTCACTTGTAGCAAAGTGGTAAAGGAAGATTAGAATGCTGTCGATGTTAATAAGATTAAACAGTTGTTTAAGTGTTGTGGCATTTCAAATGCTATAAATGAGACAAAATGTTTTAATTTTTAATTTTAATTGATTAGAAGATAGAGTAAATAGAGAATATCTTGGAAGGAAAGTTGATTTCGAAAGGGAAGATAATGAAAGTGATAATGAAAACAGTGATTATAATAAAAGTGAAAGTAAATTAAAAGACAGTGATGAAACAGAATTAGAAGATAATAATAAAAGTGAATTGAGAATAATTATTATGAAGAGAATAAAGAACAAAATGTAATTCAAGATTGGAGTTGATAGTTTTCAATTAATATAAGTTTCATGCATATTGTTATAGTAATAAAGTATTATAATAATAAAGTATTAGTAATTGTAAGAATTTTTTGACTAACAAAATTTCATATAATATGTTTATTAAAATAATAGGCTTTTTTACCTTTCATTGTGTTCTGATAGATTGCCTCACAGGTTTGAATTACCAACTATTTAGTAATATTACGGTTATGGTAAGAAACAATGTTCATGAAATTTAAGCTAATCTCAAAGTTGTATTAGATCATATAACTAATCAATTGGTAGATTGTGTTATTCTTATCATATAAACAAAAGAAAGATATTAATAAATTTTTTAAATATGAAAAAAACATTGACTTCCTTTCCCATTCTTTATAAAACTCACCTCCTGATTGATCCAAGTAATCCAAGATTCTGATCTGTCTAAAGCTATAAGATAAGTTTTAGTAAATGATTTTAGTTAATATAAAGAAATCTAATAACTCTAACTTATCTTTTTTATAGGAAAATCTGACTCTATTGAAAGAATCTACAAACTTTCTTGAGATAAATAAAATTAGAATTTTTTTTTCTTTTTTTTTGAATAAAAAGAATACATAAAAATAATTACTTACCATGTTTTCTTTTGCCTATTCAATTGCATGCTACTACTAATATTTTCAAGAAATGTGCGAATGAAGTGAAAGCAAAAATGAACATGTTTAATCAGATTAAAGACATGTTTATTATAAAATTAGAATTGGCATTTTGGAGACTAAGAAAAAACTTCCCTCCTTATACTAATGAATATTTGCTGACTAAAAAATTTTAAAACTCAAAGTCCTTTTATTATAGTGGCTTTATTTTGTCGATCGATTAATCATGGCTGATCCTGATTAATTCTTAACTTTTGGGTAACAATAAAATACCTGGGTCTATATCAATTTATCCGATTAAAAATTGAATTATACTTGAGTCTCAATCAAAAAACCTTTTATTTTACTTAATAAAATACCTGGGTATATTATAATGGGAGTACGTCAAAAGGGGATCCTTTAGTCAGTATTATACAGTAATACTTTATAAGCTTCTTATACTGAATCAAGTTTTAAAATTCACCTTACTAGAATTAAACAAACTTTAACAAAATGTATTAAAATCATTCAGTTGATTACTAATAATATTTTTAAAGTAATGTCATTGTATAAATTATATAAAATGTTTACTATTGGTCTGCTATGAAATTGAAAAAACCTTCTTCACAGTTGATTTTTTTAAGGGTTTCTACTCAAATCAGTTGAAACTTGAATTTGATTCATATTTCTTTGAATACTTTTAAGAGCATCTAAAGTTAAAATCTTCTTATTAATCCAAAAATTCATTTAACTTTCCATTTTGCTATACTTAAAATAGGCAATATATTAGGTTAATCATTAAAAAATCAAATTGGATCAAAGTATGGTAAATGAAATAATTCAGATTATCTAATGTTAGTATATTTTATAAATCACTTTCTGTTAACGTCTAAATTTATCTTTATCAGTTAAGTGTATCCTTTCAATGTTGTGATGAATTCTGAGAAGTAAATTATTCGTTCATGTTATTTATTCCAGCAAAATTATGTTACTGAATTTCATAATTTACCTTCTTTTCATATCTATTATATGACACAAATGTTAAAATATAATTGCAAATTTTTCTTGTTGCAGGAATATCACATGAAATAAAAATTAATGCTTCATGAATTCTCCTTTCTTCTTAACATTTGTATATTCAATTTAAAGTCATACTATTCTAAAGTAACTCAAATTCATCAAATTAGTGTTAAATAATAGTTTATTTTGTAAACTCATTTTATTTGGGCTAGACATAATTCCAAGAATTAGTAAATTTTTATACTTGAATTGAATGAAATGTCTCTTGAAAGATTACAAATTGCAGCATATAATTCTCTAGTACTATGATAGTTTAAATATAAATTAACTACAGCTCGAGACCCTTAGTCATAGCAACTTTCAATATTAAGTGCCAAATTTACTTTTTAAATAATCACGCGATCCCAACCAGTATTAAAAAATATTATTATAATTTCAACCAAATTCAAAAATTAAAATATCTTGAAGTATATTATTAGAAATTATACAATACCTTTTATATTTTTTAATAGCATATTTCGCTTGCTTTACATTTAATCCCTTTCTATATGCATCCATATATTTATAAGATTTTTTAGCAAATGCTCTTATTTCTAATAAAGAAACATGATTTAATGCAATAGGAACAACTTGTTGCAATCCGTTCCATGTATAATTCTTGAATAACATTTTGCAACTCCTCAATACATTTCAATATAATTAAGTTCACAGTGAAATTTCAGATAAAAAATTACCTTATGATTTTTGCTTTCAATAATTTCTTGAATCATGCATTTTTGAGCAAGAAATCAGGCTGATTTTCTAATATATGCTGCATGCAACATTGATTATCTGTTAAATCTTTATTTTTACAAAAACCTTTTAAACCTGACTTTAATAATTGGCATTCATGTAAAATTTGTTTCATTTCCTTTAGTTTTCCACAAAGAGATTCGTCAGGAAAATCATCAGGAAAATTCATAAATTGAACTTAACCATTAAAAATAGTATTTCTCATTTTTGGTTGTTAGCCACCTGGTCTCACATTCATATGATTTGCAATAAGAACATCAGAGCTAAATGCATCATGAGAAGTGGAATTATCAAATGCAAAAATTGCAATAGCTTCAGGATGAGTTGCTTCAAATATTGGAATTGTATGATTAATAATCTGTAAAATAAATAAATTTATATAATTAATAAAAAAAGTTAATTAATATAATATAAAATTAATTAAATACCTGTTGAACTAATAATTCAATATTCCACTAACCATTATTATTTATTTCTGAATTTATCATTACTCTAGTTTCATATGGAATATTATTTATATTTTCCAAAAGTTTTTGTTTTTCATTTAATTGCAATCTTCCAATTGTTTCACATAAAAAATCACTAACATGAATGGCTCTTTCTCTTCCTTTTTTATGAAGAGGTTGTTCTCTATATGGAGCCCATCCAGTTCGTCTTCTATCATTAGAATGAAAAGTAGTTTCATTATGAGTTACCAAAATATGTAAATGTTTCTTGCAAATCAGGATTAATTTGAATCTTCAAATTATTATCCTTAAATTTGACATTAATTTTTCATAACTTTTAATTTAATAAAATTAGTTAGATTAAAAATAAATTTTTTATTATAAAAACATTAAAATAAAATTTTACCTTGCCATTTGTTCCAAAAACTTTAACCTATATTTAATTACATCAGGTCTTTTATGACCATCAATATAAATACCTTTAGAAAATCGTTTAAACTCAAATCCTATTTTATGAAGCCATTTTCTTGATGTTTTTGAGCTAAATCCAAGAATTTATTAAATAATTTTCATTTGATAAATAAATTAATTATCCTTTAATTCAAACCTTACTGTTGTTTCTTGTTCTATTCCAAGGGATAGAAAAACAGTATTTTTTACATAATCAATAAAATCAGCCATATAAAATTCAAATTTATTTTCACGTAAATATGTTGCTATCTGCATTTGAATATCTTCATCATCAATTAAACTTTTAATTTTACAGTGTTTAGAAATTGGAATAGTTTCACCATTTTTACCAGTTTTTCCTATACTCTAAGACAACGTGCAAAGTATAGCCCTTTATTTAATTGTTGTATAATACAGAGACTTGCTTTTATTTTTGATTCTTGGTGATTAACAAGCCTAAAATACTGTAATAAAGCAGTTAATCTTAGCTTATAACCATTATCATGATTCCGCTTTAATTCATTTTCAATAGATATACAGTTAACTCTTTCTATAGCAAATTTTGATATAACGAATTTCATGATATAACATATCTACAATGTGGTACAGATTTTAAATATAGAAAAAACCTTTTTTTTTTATATTTTAACAATGCGGTACTGTCAGTATATTTTATTAATTTATACAAAAATACAGTAATAGTAAAATTAAAAGCTAAAAACCAAATGACTAACTATCCCCTTTAACTATATTAAAAGTCTATTTGAGTTGACCGAGTATTGCCATCCCCCTCCAACAGACCCACTACACATATGCATAATGACTACTGTCTTCCATAAGGAATGGAAATAAACCATGGTCAATACTACTTCATTATCTCCTTTCTAAAGTAAATTCCTGAAAAACAAAACAAAAAAGTAACTCTTCAACTAATGATACATATTTTCTAAAGAAGTAACTATGAAACCTGACTATCTACACTAAAGAATTTACAAAAAGAAGCAACATAAGGGGACTCTACTAAGTTTCTAGCTAAGTTGTCTAGTCAATTTTGGATTACAGTGATCACCCGACACAGGTGTGTCCATATCACTAAGTTCCAATAGAAGACTATCGCTTCCAATACTAAGATGTCTGTCAATTCAGATTACAGCTGACCCCTGACATAGGATGAGGCCCAAATCACATACTTGGTCAAGTTCAGAAAATACTGCGTGGGATTTCGCAGTCTTTGACGTCAGAGATCTGCAAAAAAAGAGTGTTGCTGTTTATGAAGGAATAGGGATGTCATCACGCAGATTTGTGTATTCAAAGTATGTTGATCATGATTGTCAGTTGAAATACCTCTTGATGCTCACTTTTGTAGGCAATTATTTTGAAAATGAAAAAATGAGAAAAAATATACTGAAGAGAGGTGAAGAAAAAATATTTTAACAAAAAACAACACAGTTTAGACTTCAATGGCAATTTTTATGTGAATAGGGGTTGGGGAAACAAAAAGAGGAAAATTTTTGAAAAGAGAGGTTTTTTATTTTGTTCGCAAGCTAAGCCGCGATCACTTTTGAACGGGCACTTTTTTAAAGTAAAAATTTTTGAATAAAATCCAATGAGGGAGAAAGAGTCTATAGAAAAAACCTTTTTTTTTTTACGATGTGGCACTGCCAGTAACTTTATTATTTTATAAAAGAGATACAAAAAGTAAAACTAAATACAAAGAAAAAAGAAAAATACTAGCTATCCCCTTTGATTATTTTACAAACCTATTTGAATCGACCAATCATTGTCTTTTCCCTTCAACAGACCCACTAAATGTATATCTAATGACTACTGTTATCACCAAGAAAAGAAAAAGAAAAGAGCCAGTGCCTATCTAAAAATCTGAAAATGAGTTACTGTATTTATTTGCCATGTGAATCTATGTTTCCTAAGCACTAGATATATGATCATCAGTTGAGTGAACAAGCGTTAAAACTGTGTCTTTCTTGAATTTATCCTTTTTTGTAATTCCCCGAGATCATTCTTTGTCAATCATAAGTTGACAGCAAGGTTTCCATATTTTTTCAAAGAGTTCTTTGAAGAAGAAGGTAGTAAGTTGGGTGATAATCGAGAAGTACTTTGATTTGTTCTGAGTGATTGAGTGAATCGAGTTGACTAAAGAAGATGGGACACAGAGTCGAATAATGTCAATATAACCATCATTGCTAGATGAAGGTAAAGCAAAGATGCAATCAAAGAGATTCAGAAGTTTTGGAAGAGAAGAAGTTTCAACGAAATTAGAATGATCTTTAAGTAGGGTGACAATGTGAGATTTGGTAAGTGAAATGATGTTTGTCATTATATTAGAGTAAGCGGGATAGATCCAGAGATGTGTAGGTGTTTTGATTATAACGTTATATCCAAGGCAATTCCAATTTTTATAGAGATCAGGACGTAGCTGCTCTATTCTACTAAAGACAGGTAGTTTATCCACAAAGTTCTTAATCATAAAGGTCTTAAGATGAGCATCTGTGAAAGACGTGATCAGTGAAGAGGAGTCCAGAGTAAGGATGTTCTAGATAGCATGCCAATTAATATCATTTGAGCAAGTAAGGAATCTAAGATCCCTATTTCTGTGTAAAGATAGAAAGTTGCTGAAGTGTTGAGCATTAAAAAGGTTTTTAAAGAATTTTCAGATTGATGATTCAATTGTGACAAGTTAGAAGCTTATAGCAAGATTCCTAGATCCAATCCCAGTTAATTCAGATCGAATAAGGAGAAGAGAGCGATTATGTTTAGCGAGAGAATCGGCCATATCATTGAAGGTATTACTATCATGAGCTTTAACTTTGTGTAAGATAACTTCAAGAGCCATAGTGTCAATAATGTATTGGACCAGATTCCAAATAATGTAATTAGGGATTTTTTCCAAAGAGCGATTAGAAAGATTGCAATTTGAAATTATGGAATGAAAACCATGTATCAATGCTTGACTATCAGTGTAAATGTGAATTTTTGATGATCAGGCGGAAACTATAAGAGCTGTCATGAAGGCGAACAACTCAAACCGAGTAGAGGATAGCCAATTTTCTAGTGAAGCTGCAAATTAATGATACTTAGAATTGGAATCTACACAAATCCATCTGATACCCATTTTACAGGAGTTCAGACGAGGATCTATTAATGAACCATCTGTGTAAAAGGTAAGATCTTTAGAATCAGACAAAGCAGCTTGAAGAGAGGAGAGAGTAGGAAGATGCGGAGAAGACGAAAGTAAGGTGTTAAGGATATCAGCAGAGATAGACTGTGAGATCAGCAGTGCTGATAAATTATAAAACATATTAAAAGTGATCTGAGAAAGCTCAATCATGAAGTATTCGAGTCTCCTTCTATTAATGTTAGGTGAGTTAGGTAACAAATCAACTAGAAAGACTCTATCTGATTGGATTCTGAAAGTACAACCATTAGATACGATAATATTAGTGAAGTTCATGCATTCAGTGCATTTGATGAGAGAAGACCAATTATCATCATGACTTATAGCAATATAATGATAACATATAAACCACTCAGGATACGAGAGTTTATCAAGGATGTGACCAAAGAAATAGTGTTCAAAATCAGATTCCAGGAGGCAATGAACTCTTTTCTTTGATTAATGGGAATCAAGGTAACAGCTAAATATTTATAAATAGGTAAAGGATGATCTAATCTAAATTCTACTTTAAGTAATCTATTACTATTATTATCTAAAACTAATTCTTCTAAGTCCCTAAAAAATCTAGAGTTACTCATATGCAAGGTATGATGATCAAAATTCCTAAGGAACAAATCAGTTTTATCTATTAGAAAATGACCAGTAGCATCTATGAGTTGATCTAAATAAATAAGGTTATGTTAACGAAGAAAGATAGTATATTTAAAAAACAAATCAGTAGAGAGGATATTGGTAAGGGGAATTTGTCCTCCTTTAATACAGTTAATCAACATAGGAGGTGGGTGAAGGATAAATGTGAAGATGAAGATTTTATATGACTCAAGGAAGCACCAATAAGGTTATGATGAGAGTGGTGATTAAAGAATTTAATCCAAGAGTCTAAGGAAGAAGTTGAAAGAGAAAATTGTGATTGTAGTTGAAATAAACGAATAGTAGAGATATGCTCATAAAGCGAATTATTGTTGAATTGGTGTAGGAGAGCACTAGAAAGTGATTTAATTTATAATGACCAAAGATCATTTAAATTATAAAATTTGTTAAAGTTAAGAAGAGCATTAGGAAGCGAAACAGCGAACTTATTTTTTTCTTGAAAAGGGAACGAATTAGCGTAAAAATTCTATCACAGTCAGCTTTGGACAAGGGTGTAAGTTGTATGCGATATGTTATAAGAGAACATAGCACCATATTTATAATATAAGCGAATTGTTTGTCAGTGATCAGTTTATAGCACATAGAGTTGATAAATCGTTGAATGTCTAAGGAAATCTGTTTTTTAACGAAGGCAACCAAGCGTTCGTGATTGATCCAAATACCAAGGATTCTAACTGACCTTGTTAGTGATTAAGTCGACATAGGATGAGCAAATTTTAAATTAATATCAGAATTCGGGAAAATCTTTGTAGTCAAAAGTTTCGATTTTTGTTTGTTGAGAGCAGAGTGTGTAATGTTGTAAAATTCCTCCGCTATATCTAACATAGCTTTAAGGTCTTGTTGGTTTTCAGCGATCCAATTTGTATCATCCATAAAGCCAATGACGAGACTCAGGCTGTTAGGTGATTAGAAGACAATGTAGTAAGATCAGAGATCCAACGATATTCGATATTGTATCCTTTATTGAGATGCGCAACTTCACATAAAAGGGGATCGAGATATATGCACCATAAAAGTGGTGATATAACTTCGCCCTGATCAATTCTGATTTTTACGTCATAATAGTCCGAAATGCCATCAGCTGTAAACACAGCATTTTTTCATGCAGTGAAAAGATTTATTAATAGATCGATCGCATGATTAGGTACTTTAATACGATATAAAGCTTTTCAGAGAAAATTCAAGTCGACACGGTCATAGGCCTTTGAGAGATCTTGAAGTAATATCCAAATTTCCTTATTATTTTCATTAGCATCCTCGAGCAATATATTAAGAATCTTAATAGGGGTTTCCATTGAGCCCCCTGGCAATCCGGCGAAATTGCCTCCTCGTAGGATAGAATGTTTGGCGATAATTTTTGAAAAGCGATTGGTGAGAATTTTAACGAAACCTTTTCTCACAGTTTCTAATAGCGTAATAGGTCGAGTCTTTGTAATATTACATTCCCAAGCCATAGGTTTAGGAATGGAAGATAGGTGCGTGATTTTTCATTTATTAGGGATATCTCCTATAATAAAGCACATACAAATAAGTTGCCAGAGAAGGTACTGAAGTTTGTTGCCAATGTGTATCAACATTTTATTAGTGATTCCTGATGGGCCAGCTGCCTTATCATCGGGCAGGTATTTTAGTGTTGCTAGCCATTCATCTATCGAAGGCAGTTGGAACAGGTTATCATAGCAGCTACTATTAACATAATCCTTTGGAAGGTATTGATTGATCCATCTGAAAGGTATTGATTGGAAAGGAGTGTCTGAAAGTGCGAAATTTTGAAAGTGTTGAACAGTAGCTTCTTTAATTTCTTTAGAGTCTACGGTAAACCTTTTAGTATCAGTTGTAGGATCATTAATCAATAAGCGATCCAGAACAATCGTGTTCTTCTTGTGATTGAGGATAGAATCAATCATAGATGATGTGTTGTTCAAAAGATCATTGCATCATTTATCGATGAATTGTTTAATGGCAGCAGTTTTAAGCTTGTGAGTATCAATTCTAGCCAAATATGATAACGTCTTGTGGGTGACAACGAGGTCCTGTTTAACATCCAATGCTAATTGGCTGGTAAAAACAGCAGGAAATGAGATAGGCGCAAGTTTCATTTTATCTATAATTTTTTCATAGAAGATACCACATTGGACCATGTTGATCCTTGAGACCAGTTACCATCTTGAATCAATTTTGTTTTGAAGAGCAGCAAGAAGGAGCGGACCTTTTTTGCAGCTATATAAGATTCCGGTGAATCATATAGTTATTTGTGATCATTGCTATTAAAGATCAAACTTGCGGCATAATGTGTTTGTTCGCAGCACATATGACAGATTTGATGTTCATCATAAAGAGTTCATATTTGGTCGAGAAGGTGAAAGGTCTTTGAGTCAATCGAAATTATGACAGTTGTAATGGAAATTGGTATATTCCGCAAAATCTGACCATTTTGTTGTATTCATCAAACGTAAATTTGGAACTTGGCGTTTATTTTGGAGAAGACGAGACTTGGCCTGAGAGTGTCGCTGTATATCTGCAAAAAATGCGAAAACGATTTTGTAATCTGAAGAATAAAGGTCAGATTGGTCTACAGATGAAAAAAGAAAGTCTGAGATAAGATTAGGTGAGGTGAAAATGGTATCGATTTGTGAACTTCTATTATTGACGCAGAAAGTGAGTTCGGGTGTATCATGACATAAGTCATATAAATCTAAGAAGTTGAGCACAAAAATTTGATCATAAAAATCGAACTTCCAATGTAATGTGGCATTATGGTTGAAATGAGACCAATAATGATCAAGATTCGCATTGAAGTCACCTAAGAGAACAATTTTGAAATCAGACTTTAGACCATCTTTAATATGTTTAAGAATCATTTTGTGAAGGTTGAGGCGTTCTTTTTTAGTACCAGACGTTAATAAAGCATGTAAATAGATGCAGAAAATCCTTAATTTGATATGGCCTGCAAGATATAGGTCAATGTAAATAAAGCGATCGTCATCCAAAAAGGTACGCTGAATATATATAGCCCAGGAGTGTTTAACTAAAATACTAACTCCTGCATGAATGTTAATTCAGGAGCTCCAAAAAGCGCAAAAATTAGAATTATGGAAGTATCTAAAACTTTGATTAGATTTGTGACGCGTTTCTGTAAGACCAATGAAATCCGTATTAAAATCAATAAAAGTATCGTTAATTGAAAATTTTTTAATTTCGCATTGTAAAGAATTAACGTTGTGGGTTACAAGTGAAAGACTGGGAGTTTTTAATGAAGTATTAGAAGAAATATGTTGGGGTGACATTAAGGTTGCTTGTCTAAACTCATTTTAGATTTGGTAAAACGGTTAAACCTTTAGTTTCGCTAAATTTTTACTAAGTGTTTGATATAGTTTCGCCATTTTTATAAGCTTTGATATAGTTTTACCTTTTTCCAAATTTCGCAGATTTTTTAATAAGGTTTTAATATAATTTAACCAAGTTTTACTTTTACCATTTAAACGTCTGTCTAAACTCTTGATTTCGTCCAGCAACCTTAGGTGACATATTATTATTAATGTTATAATTAGGTTTTAATATCATAAGAATTATTGTAGAGAGGGAGACAATTATTGGTTAGCCAACTTAGCAGTCAAAGACTCAAGTTGTGTCATCATAATATTAAGTTGTTCTTATTGGAAGGTAATGATGCCATTTTGTTCTTGAATGGTGGTTTGTAGCTAAACATTGACGGAGTGAGGAACATGAGCATCGCTATCATCCGATAATGTATTAGCAATTCTGGAACGCTTGTTAATATGAGAGACAGAGTTGTTATGAGTAGGTGTCTGAGTATTAGGAATTTGAGGGGTGACTGGAGGAGGTTGATGGGAAGTGTGACTTAATTGATTCTTTTCTAATTTAAGAATTTGTGCTTCTAGATCAGACATGGCTTTTTTCATACCAGAAAGCATATCTATAATTTGGTCTAATTTTTTGTTAGTTTCATTGTTGGAATGGGGATTGTGAATCGAGTTATCTAATGAGCTATCTTTGGGGCTAGTATCCTTTCCTTTGCCTTTATCATTATCCAAGGCCTTAGAGTAATTCATATTATTACGATTATTTGGAGTCGATCATTTCTATTATTGTTATTCTTGATGATTAAGTTACGAGAACCCGCAGATTTGTAACAATTATATAATTTTTGGTCAGAAGGGAGATGGGAACGAAAACGCTTGTTATCATCAGAATCATTCTTTGCATGAGATGTAATCTAGGGACATTTCATAACGATATGTTCTGTAGAGCCACACTTGTGATAGCATTTAAGATCTGCTGCGCACCATTGTAACTCATGATCACTGAAAGCGTAGTTAATTTTAATGGCTCATTGAGTGCTTCTTCTGAATCGAAATAAAGGATGGCAAAAAGTCTAGGTTTGTAATTGTTGGATCTCAGAATATAGCAACTTTTGGCTTTAGTGGCGATAATGATGTCTTGGAGATCACGTGCAGTTGTTCTGAAGGGAAGATTGGTCAGTTTGAAGCAAATGTCATTTCTGTATTTCACTTGTTCAGTGGAGAGATCTGCTGGGTAAACTCTAATACAGTTGTTGTACAAGTATCGTGACCATTGTGTATAAAACAATTGGATAGCATTGGAATTTTCATAGGTAATATATGTGTGCTGCCACATGTCTCGTGTTTGCATTCTTACATTCGTAATTTGTCCATATTTAGTAAATACAGAGGTAAGGAGTCTTGTTTGACGTTGAGGTAAATATCTGTGATATGCAGGGTGCGCTGTTGGAACTGCATATTATCTTTGTAGTTGTTGTAATCAATCAGTTGGTCAATTTCCAAATCAGGAAATTTAACGGAGGAGGCAGAAATCATCGACTCCTTATCAGCAAAATAGATGACTGTAGAATGAACGAAGTTAACATGACGAACGTTAACGCCTTTGAAAGTGTCGTTATGAGCGAAATGGTTGTTGATAGCTTTGACAACCGTTTGGGTAGGGAGTTCTTTCACAGTTTTAGAAATAATAGAGGCGCAGGCGAAAGCTGTTGGACGAGTAATAGTGATAAAGTCACAGTTTTCAGTTTCCATATTGTCATCATCTTCAATAGGAACATACTCGTCTTTATCTAAAACGTTGGGAGGCGAAGTGGATTTTGGTACAAAAGTATCTGTAACAATTTCTTCATCGGAGAGGGAACTAGGTCAGGAGCAGTCTTAGACGAAGAGGCGACGGTTTTTGGTTACTTGTCTTTTGGGTCGAAACGAAAAGTGTTTTTTGGATTGGTATTACGTCTGCTGTTTTTTCCCATTTTTATTTGTAACTTTTTGTAAAAACTCTTGAAAAATTTGTTTGTAAAGTAGAAATAATAAACTAACTAACGGAGTTGAAAAATATTAAAAGATTTTTAAAGCGAAGCGATTTTATTTTCTAAAAAATTTTTGTTTCCAAAAATTTTGGGAGAAAGGAGCATAAAAAAAGCCTTACTACACCGAATTTATTAAACTAAAATTCATATTACGTTTAATGAATTTAAGTGTATGAACATGTATTATATAAATGCCCTTTTGTATAACGCATTTATTTATAACGAAGATTTTTTTTAATACAACGAAGATTTACAAAATTAATTTTAATAGAAAAGATCATGAAATTTTGTAATTTTTTGTACCTTAATAAAGTTAACAAAAGTGCTTTATGTAATATTTCGCAAATTTTTTTATAAATGTTTTTTTGTTACGCATGTTTTGCAATTTTTTTTTCATATTTCTTTAACATAAGAATACCGAAAGTAAGTTCTAGTAATAAACCTTTAAAAAAAAATGAAAGTCTCTAACTGCTGCACAAAAAAAAAGAGATTTGTTTGTAAAAAACTTCATTCCCGTTATTAAAATAAAAAGACATAGCAAACGAATATGAAGTTAGTAAGGGTATGGTTAGTAACATTTTAAAAGAAAAGGACAATTGGCTTGCTGTAGACCCTTAATCATATAAAGCTGGGTTGAAACGTGAAAAAAAGACAACCTTTCCTTTTATTGAGAAAGCTTTAACTCTTTAGGTAAAAAATGCGTTCCAAGCTGGCCTCATTATAACTGATAGTATTCTTTTGACAAAGGCTTTAGGATTTGCTTTTTTGTGTGGTGAGGATAAATTTAAAGGTTCCAGTGAATAGGTAGACAATTTCAAGAAACAGCATAACTTACAGCAATATAATATATATAGTAAAGCTGCAAGTGTGTCACTTAATGATCTCAATGCAATACATAATGCAATTCATAGTGTTCTTAAGAATTATGACTCTAATAACGTCTTTAATTGTAATGAAATAGGTTTATTTTGGAAGGTGAAACCCAGTTGTATAATATCAAATGGCCAACACTGATCAAAATAGTCCAAATCAACTATAAATTAGATGGCTAAATTTAGGTTGATTTTGGTACTATTTTCAGCAGGTTTGTTATTTTCTGATTTGCACAATCTATGCCAATTGATCCAAATAGATAATACAAATTAACGCCAATCGATAAAACCATTCGGCATCAATTCAGAATATAAATTCCATCATAAATCAGCTTCAATTTAGCCAAATCGACGCCAATCAACTCAATCTGATATAACTATTTGACATTAATTCAGAATATAAATTCCATCATAAATCGGCTTCAATTCGACCAAATAAGTATTATAAAAAATCAGCCAATAGCGATATTTTATTTATTAGCAAATATTTAATAATAAAAGCTAATAAAAAAACCAATTTGTTCTATATTAAAAAAAAATAATGATAAATGATAAAAAAAAATCATCCCAAAATTCCCTGAAATTATCCCAAATATTTATATAATATAATAATAAATAATAAAAAAATCGTCTCAAAATCCCCTGAAATCATCCCAAATATCTATATAATATAATAATAAATGATAAAAAAAATCATCACATTTTCCTCCCAAAAATCCCTGCAATCAATTTATTCTTCCAGATTTTTGTCATCACTTTTCGTTGCAGAAGAAACTTTCCTTTGAACCTCTTCTACTTCTTCGTTTTCCTTAATTAGCTTTTCTTCTACACTAACTCCTGCATCTTTTTCTGTACGATTGATCATTATAAGACTATTTAAGAGCGTTCGGGAGATACAACCAGTTGTATTGCTGCAATTCGTCATTATATTTTTGTTTTCTTTGAATTTGAGACAAAGTTGCAGCAATTGGATTGAGTACATTTTTTAAAAGATTTTTGAGCTAAAAGAAGAAAAGTAAAAAAAATGTTAGTATAAACATATTAAATAAAAATCAAAAATGTAAATTAAAAAAAACCTTAGCCGATCGCCACGAATAATCATATACAGCGATAACAGATTTTTATTTATCATCATCCATTTCGCTGATTTTAGGCGAATGGTATTGATGAGGGCTAGCATTCAGATTAAAGGCTGCTTTTTATATTTTGTAATTCGCTTATCATTAATTGAATATAATGATTTAGCAGCCTTTACCCTTTGAATTTTTTTCTAGTAATAATAAATGATATTAAATTATTAATTCAAAAATATTCCAATTTATTCTATTTGCTTACATCATGTACTCGATTGTTATTATGGATTTGACGTTTTTCTACTAGGCTCTTTCCGCTTTTCATTATTCTTCGAGCTATTCAGCGCGACTTATGAAGTGTTTTCAACCAATCTATTAATTGGTCAACAGATAGTCGAAAATTTGGAGCTAAGGCCTTTCGTAATTCTGATATTAAATTACAACATTTTTCAATATTTTTTTCGCTATTGAAAAATTCGTCATAATCTAAATCATCTTTTGCTGAAATTGTTTTTAAAATCGCTTTCATTTCGGCCTAAATATGAAAAGCAGAAAAATAAATCAGCTTAGAAATTTAAAATATTTAGATAAATTCAAACATACCCTGGCTCCTTTTGAATCAGCCTCTATGTTTGTCAAATTATCACTGTCCTCAGAATTAGTATTTGCTGATTCTTCTTCTAATTCATTATCAGTATAGTGAACAGGCTTCTTGCCTTTTGATTTTGATTTGCTTATTTTTCTTTGCTTTGCAAGAGGACTGTCATTGGAATCGTCTTTTTGCTGCCTAAACGATTTTGGCAGCCATAATTTATTAAATTGGTCAAGTCTTAAATATTAAAAAAA
>CAMKVN010000127.1:0-39926 GCA_946474995.1 Funneliformis geosporum
CCTGGGAATCAGGCTGATCAGGCGAATCAGGGAAATCAGGGATTCTGTAGATCATTTGGCACAGTACTTATTACGTCATCATTCCATAGGTCATCAATGATCGGCGCAGTAAGGTTGATTTCAGACGTTGACAACATGCTTAATAAAACTATTACTTAGCATTACTTATTAAGTAACTATTATATATTAAAAATTATAATAAATAATACAGTCAGATTTATTACTTTTGATTATATTTAAAATATATTTATAAAAAAATTTTTATTATATGGGATCTTTGCAATAGAAAAGGAAAAAACTGCCAGAAAAATCAAAAATGAGTAAATGTTAAATTTGAACATATTTTAGCTTAAAAATCATATTTGGCATATAAAAGTAAAATTAATTTTTCCTAGCAGTTTTTCCTTTTTTATTGCAAAGGTTCCATATGATGCCAGAAGTCTTAACTCAAAAATAAAATTGTAACACTTAAAAATCTTTCAAAATTTTAAATAAATAAATTTTTTAAAAAATAAACTGGTAACTTTATTATTTATGATGAATACTATTAAATTACTAATCAGTTTTTCGAAAAAAAATCTATATAAAAAGTTATAAGCATTTGAAATTGTATGATTTTTATATGATCAGTATAATTTAGGCCAATATTATTACAATTTAATAACTGCTATAATTAATTAAACTCAGATATTTTTTTGATTTGATAAATTAAACTTTTTTTGATTTTTTTTTTTTTAAAATCTGATTGTACTTTTATTATGCTACGCAAGTCAAAAAGACAATAGCAGATTAGTAAAATACCTAGAAAAAATAGACGTTATACATTTCAAAATCAAAGAAATATTGAATCAAAAAAAGTAGAAGATGAAATAGATCAGATAAAAGATAAATTAGATTGGATGGAAAATAAAGTTAGTGAGATAAAAGAGAATATTGAATCAAGAAAAACAGATGATGAAATAGATCAAATAGAAAATGAATTAGATTGGATAGAAAATGAAGTTAATGAGGAATAGACAGAAGATGAATTAAGAGAATTTAAAATAATAGAACAAAAGCTTATCAATGAAACATTTAACTGAAATGAAGAAGCTGCAAATAAAATTAAAGCAGTATATTTTGAAGATTCAAGAACAACAAAATAAAGACAAAAAAAAAAAATATAAAATTAGAAGAGCATGTAAAAGAAATCAAAAAAATTGATACTTTTTCCAACCGGTCTTTGAAAGTATTAGCAAATCAAATAAAACATTATTATTATTATATCAGATTATACAAGATTCATCTTTATTACCTCTATTACTTATTATTATTACAATAGACCTACATGTACCTTAGAAAGATTAATAAATTATGCTCAATAGGAAGGTCTACAAAAGATAATCATAATACATTTACATATGATTATATTCACCTTTTGAGTATACACATGTTTATATAAAAATTACTAGATAGACAAGGCAAGATGATTATTAGTATTCAGATTGCTTAATCTATATGGAATAAAGAAAAATATATGGTTCAATGTATTAGAAAATGGAAAAGTTACTTTGTTCATAATGGAAATCTTCCTGTTCATTTTCAAGGAAAACATATGAAAATAAAAAGCCTTTTAGATGATAAAGATTTTACTGAAGATTGTAAAGCATAGTTACGGTAACAAGCTCCAGAAACACAATCTCCTTCAAACTTAAAAACATATATTGAAGAGGAGTTATTTCTAAAATTAATAAGAAACATCAAAAGGGATACTATCTCTGAAAAGACATACCAAAACTATATGCATTTATAGTAATATATATATGATAAGAAAAGGAAGAATATCTATTATGATGGATATGAAAGGTTAAACATAGTAGAATATAGAAAAGAATGGTTAAAAAGAATGTTTATGTACAAAAAACAAATGAAACAATTTGATGGAGATATTTTATATATCATATTAGAACCCAATCTTAAATCAGAAGAAAAGAATTTGTTTAAGTAATGTATGATAAATGCTATTTTTATGCAAATGATAGATAACGAAGAATCTGAATCAATAAAGATGGGAATATTTTACGTCTAAAACATTTAGGACGTTCCATTATAGTTTCTGCTTTTTTTTGTCTATGTTATGAAATATTACAACTATTTAATAAATAAATGCAGGAAAACTAACATATCAAATATAAGGATACTTATGTTCTTCATTCTGTTTAAGCAAATAGATATTAGACATTAAAATATATGATGGAATAGGTATTTTTAAAAAAAACTTTACTTTTATATTGTTAAACTACATGTTATACTAACTTTATTATTTTCAATAAAGCTTATTCATAAAGCAATTTTAATATTTGAGATATTGCATTCTGGATGTGTTGCTGTTTTTTGTTTCGATCAGTCAATCAACTATAATATTATGGCTGAAAATGCATTGATTGCAACAAATATAAACTTAGGATCCAAAGTAACATAACCTAAAATCTATGATGATTGGTATATATAAATAAACATAAAGAAAAGTGTATATAATTTATAACATTTTCAGACAATTATCCAGTGCAAAAATTAAAACAATAATCAAAGGGAATTAAAAAGTGCTTGAAGAGTATAATCTTTGATCCAAAAAGAAGATTAATTTAATATGTAAAGAATGCTCTAAGAAAGATACTGAAATCGATTTAACAAAGTTAGATTGTTATGCATGACAAATAATATCTTCACAACCTGATTTTCTTGAACAAAGGTCAGCATTGAAGGAGTATAATTTATTTTTCAATTTATTTATTTAATTTATTTTTATATTATGTAATTATAGATCATATAGAAGGCGGTCAGTAGAAAAGGGGGAAATCCAAATTTTGGTCAAAATTTTTTTAATTAATTCACTTCAATGATCATAATCATGTGAACAAAATTAGTTTAATAACTAAAATTACTAAAATTTTCAGATTTCTCCCTTTTCTACTGATCACCTTTCATATGATATAAATAGATTTAATTATAAAAATAATTATAAATAAAAAATGAGTATACATATAAACTATACAGTACAATTAGCTGAACTGTATTGTATGAAAGTGATTATAAACAACCACATTTCATTATATACTTTTTTTTGATTTTGTATAATTATTGTACAATAAAATATAATTGGTTATAATTACTTTTGTATAATACAGTTTAGCTGATTATACTTATAATTTATCTATTTACCTATAAAAAAATTATTAAATAATATAAAATAAAAAATAGGATCAGCATTCCTAGCTTAATGGTTAAATCACAAATCTTCTATTAAACTAAAGTTTTATTACACAGATATAAACTATCAGTTTAGATATTAGCTGATACATAAAACTAGATGATTTTCATAAGAATTTTATATGTGGCTGAATTTATAGGCAGGGTTGGAAGTATAGTGTTAGTACAATAATTAGTATAATTATTACAGCTAGTATATTATAATAATTAATATAAAAATTAATACAAGTACAATACAAGTACAGTGGTAATTTTATCTATTATATACAAAATTCCCAACCTTGTCATAGGGGATACATTCAGACAGGAGGAAAAACTTGAAAAATAGGAACTTTTCTAAGATCAGTAAGCAGCTAACAGTCTATATTGATATAGTCTCCAGATATTTGTACTTTGGTAAGAGAAACTTGCAAAATCGCTTTTTATTTCTGATGCATCTAACAAAAAACTAAAATAAAAAATATAATTATAAAATGAATAAATAATATCTTAAAATAATAAAAAATATATTTTTTTATATTTTAAATTAAATAATTAATATCTTACTCTTATATAATCATTTCTCTCTTATAAATACATTTTTGTTATACTGTAATTATTAATAACCCTATTAAAAATCCTCTTTTATAATCACATTAAAATAGCTTTTTATAATTATATAATTTTTTTTTAGTTTGAAGAAGTGCTACTATATAAGGATTCAACTACATATACTAAATCCATAATTATCAATATAATATAAATTTAAATAAATATCAATATAAAAAATTAGTATAAAATTAATTATTAAAATTAATAAAAAGTGTAATTATATCTTTTATGCTTATAGTAATTATATAAAGGTATTATATATGTTATAATTTTTTACTTCTTTTATTTTGGCTGAAATTATTATAAATTATGGGATTTTATTTGACTATATTATCTTATCTAATTTAATATATTTTTTTTTTGATAATTATTTTTAACTATTTTATTTAAATATTTTATATATATAGTATAAATAAAACTATTAAAAATATTTTAAAAAAACCTTATTAAATCAAATTTTTTTCTAATTGAAAAATCTTATACATTGAATTTTTTTTCATTATATTTTAAACAAATATAAAGAAACGATATCAACGATGTAAATCCTTTGATCGGTATAGTCTTTAATTTTCTTCCAGATCATCATCTATTTATAAGGTTAAATTAGTTAATTAAAATAATTTAAAAAATCATATAAATCTTGAAATTACTTTAATACTTAAATAAATATTATAACAATTACCAATATCAAGAATTCCTGTTAGATGCAAGTCATCATCATCCAAAATTTTATTTAAATTTTCGGTAAAATCAAGATAACGACTTGTATAATATACTTGTGGATGAGGTTTAACAATTTCAGGTTTAATTTGTATTCTTTGTTCATTTTGTGCATCTGAATTTCGAAATTCTATAGGTTTGTTTCGTAACCAAGCAGAGATAATATCTGATATTTCTAATGCAGTTGGCCTTTTTAATGGATCCCCATCCCAACACCTTTTCAACAAATCTATATAAGGTTGTGGAGTATTTTCAACAATTGGGGGACGTTCACCTTTAACAATGCTTAAGCAAAGTTGAAGATCATGTGCTCTGTCATTAAATGGAGTAATCCCAGATACAAATTCCCACAAAATCATGGAAAAACTATAGATATCACTAGCTTGAGTATAAGGTTTACCTTTCAAAACTTCGGGTGCTACAAATGGTAAAACACCATGAACACCTTTATTTAAAGATTTTACGGGTTGACATAATCCTAGATCACTAATGACAATATGATGGGTAAATAAAATGTTACCATCATGAAAGTCACGATGAACAAGATCTAGTTCATGTATTGTGTGGAGTCCAGATACAATACGGTCCAAGAATTGCAATTTAAACCTCCAATTATATTCTATAATGAATGATAAGTTTTTTCTCAGACTACCCTCTTTTATATAATCCATTATTATCATATAAGACAAAGTATTAGGATCTTGAGTAAATCCATATAATTTAACGACGTGTAATTGATCACATTTTTGATGATACTTCCACTATATTTAATTAACAATTAGTTTGAAAAGTTTGAAATAAATTTTATTTATAACCGGATAAAGTGTTAAGGCCATACCTCGTTTAAAAATTCATCATCATTAAAATTTGATTCATCAAGGCTTTTAAGAGCAACTTCAAGTCCCTTCTTTTCATCATTATCATCATTTGCTTTAACCCATCTATTTTTATCGCTAGACCAACCGACGATATATCCTTCAAGCCAAACGGCTTTGTATACACTACCAAAACCCCCTTTGTCGACAAATTCAACATTTTTGAGCTTATTAAAAGGAATCCATTGTAAAAGTCTATAATTATTTTCAGCATTAATTTGAGTCTCTTGAATAAATTTGTCAATAGCTTCATTGCCACTAGTCCAATTAGCGAAATCTTCTTGAAACCGTTTAGTAGAACATTCTTTACACCAGTCGTAACTTGTATTTGGTTTATTACAATCTGGACAAGTTCCTCTTGGTATTTCTCCTGGTTTAAAATAATAAAAATAATAAAAATTGAATAATTATAAATAGTCAATTTTAATAATCAATCAAACCTTACCCATTTTTAATGAATAAGAAAGAGTAGTGGTTTGTGGATCTTTTTATAGTAAGGTTTCATTTTGCTGCGGCGTAAATAAATTTGCTGTCGATTTCTAAAAGATAAAATGTTTTTATGTTTTTTTTCCGTCGATAAAGTACTTCATTTAATATGAACGGTAATAAATAAAATATCGCTGCCCAATATATTCATAATAAAATAAAATATTATTGTTTGTTAAACTAACGACCCGATCGTGAATGAACAAACAAATAAAACGACACCAAGATTTTCATGATAAAGGTCACATTTGTTTATTGACGAAGAATCAATTTAATACATGAGAAAGCAACATTATATTTATTTTAATTATCTTGAATCATTAATTAAACATAAAACTTGATCGTAAAAAATTATAATGTTCGTCTCATTCGACGAAGATATTGATTTTCTGATTTCTAGAACCATAATTCCCAATTAATCACGATTTTTTTTTTTATTTTTTTAAATAAAGATAAAAAATTTTTTAGCATATTTAAACAATGACTGAAATTCATTTCGGATATTCCAATTTCAGATAACCTCTGAAATTGGTAACTGAATTTGGAATTCAGATCTCAAGACGAAAATCAATTTCAGTCACAACAAAGGTTGTATTTCAAAACTAGAGTGAACAATCAAAATGAAATTACTTTTCCGAAAAACCGACGATGTAATATCTAATTAGAAATGTTTTACGCGCGATTAATACATGTAAAAGATTTAAAAGTATTTGATCAGCCTTATTTTATGTAATCATAAAATGATAAGATTTGTGAATACTTTTTTGGTGAAATTTTTTGGGGGGGGGCATTCAATTATGATCAAAAATTACTGCGTCATAAAATCTAAACCGTAATCGAATGTTAATTCTAAAATCTCCAATTAAAAGAGATAGATATTTATAGTAAGGATTCTCACCTCTTTAAAAGATAAATTTTTTTTTTAAAAGAACTTTTTATTTTTCAACTTAATCATTCATCGGAATTAAGTTACTAATTTGTTCTTTATTTTAAGCACTCGTACGTTCCTTATCTATCGAAACCCACCCCACCTCCTTAATCGCAAGAGTGAAATTTTAGGCAAAGAACCTTATTTAATCAGTAAATATTGAGCAATTAATTGCAACTTATAAAATAGTAAATCATATGATCCGTAATGTGATTACGCTCCTATATCCATTTGTATATTTTAAGATTGAAAATCATAAATTTTTGAAATATCAAGGGATTTCGTGTTTTTTTTTTTTTAATATCAATCTATCTAAATGTGAATATAAAACTATTATACCAATTTCTTTGAATTTTTGATGGTCTATCAAACGTTGTACACCAATTATAGTTGATCCTAGTAAAGGGCATGTGATTAGTGTAATCGTTCGATATCATTGTTTGTTGAATGGAAAAGAAATTTTTTAAGAATTGATGTTCTTTTAGCAAATTATTGGAATTGGATTCCACATGTTAAATTTTAACAAGGGACTGTTTATAAAGTAAAATGAAATTGGGGAAATATAGGACCTTGTAATTTAGGTGTGGTCAAAAATCTACACATATGAGTAAAGAAAATGTGACATTATCATATGGGAACCTTATGCCAGAAAAAGTAGATACTAATTCCGTCGCATTTTTTTGGTCTGAAATCATATTTGGCATATAAAAAGTAAAATTGATTTGCCCAGCAGTTTCCCTCCTATCTATTGTCCATATGTTGTTGCCTCCAGAAGTTTTTTTTCTTTTTAGGAGAGACTCAAAAAATGTTAGGGTCTGGAAGCGTCAATCGATATCCATAATAAAAAGAATTGCACCAATAAAAGTCGTTGTTTGGTCAGTTCCTTCCATATTCCGTATCGATGTATCATGTTATTTTTTTTTATTTTTTCTGAATCATTCTTAGTTTTTTTTTGTTTTAAAAACAGGTAAGGATCTTGAAATTCTCAATGACGATGATTTATGCATTGTAAATAAATATTTATTTATATTTACTTTAAAAAAAAAAATTGATTTCATTTTAATTTGATTTGGTGGCAATTGCTTTTGTTTGTATGGTAACAAATTTGAGAAATTATTTTAAGCTATTAATTTTTAATTTTAATTTATAAATGTTTGATTGGATTGATTTTTTTAAAATGAAACCTTTTTGAAATTTATAAAAGGTAAAAAAAAAATTTCAAAACTTACAAAGAACTAATGACATCACGCTATACCAGAATAGATACTGTATTCTATTATAATCGCGTGCTACAAATATTTACGAATTTCCAAAAAAATTTGACGTGTTTAGACTGATACATTTGACTATTTCTGGTGTAATATAATGAAAATCTAATAAAAACAATTACTAACCACATAAATTAAATATTTAATAAAACAAAAAACAAAAAAAAAAATAAAATATTAAAAAAAT
Source organism: Funneliformis geosporum (assembly GCA_946474995.1). NCBI lineage: Eukaryota > Fungi > Glomeromycota > Glomeromycetes > Glomerales > Glomeraceae > Funneliformis > Funneliformis geosporum. The sequence goes on from CAMKVN010000127.1 coordinate 8,305, forward strand.
TAGAAAAATATTAAAAAAAAAAAAAAAAGAGAAAAAAAGAAGGAATTAAAATCACTGACCAAAAAAAAAAAAAAAAAAAAAAAGTGAAACAAGGATGAACATTAAAAGATTAAAAGCCGAAATGTATTAGTCGATCACACCAATAGAAAAAAAAAGTAAAGGTTCCCGTTTTCTGTTTGTTAATAAATATTAATCTCCTATTAAAGTTAACTCCATTAATTTTCAACCGAGATTTTTTAATACAGTTTTAAAAAAAAAAAAAAATGTTCAAAAATGTATTCGCTTTCCCTTTTTCAGTACAACGCTTTATTTGGAAATAATCGGTAACACGATCCTGAAGGTATAATACTGTGTTAAGGTTTTTATGCCAAACAAACTTGCTTATTGTAAACTAACACAACACCTACACTCACTCCTTCTATACAAGTTGCTTTTCCGCCCGTTGACGGGTTCTCTACTCTCTACACCTTATAGCTTTTTGCTTTATTTCAGAGTTTTCAACCGAATCACTATACAATGGATTCAATGGAGATCGCCATCACTCATTATGAGGCTTTGAAGAAGTTTCTTGCAAAACATCTTGCCCGGGGTACGTCATACTTGCAACTTAGATTTGCAAGAATTTTAAATATTCAATTCAAATCCTCGTTACTCGTTGTCGTCAAATCTTGAAGACGATCCTCAAGTATACACCACATATAAAGTGCGTTTGTTTTGATTCACTTTGAATTCAAGCTAAAAGCCTCTTTTCTATAATTCATTTTAGAGCAAGCAAACGGTTCAAGAACGAATGCCAGGGAGAAGTTAACAAGACTTACAAAACAACAATTTCAAGAACTTTCCACTGACGTATATGACGAGTTGACCCGACGACTAATGGATATAAATGAGGGTATTATAAAACATTCAATTCGCAATGATTAATATCCTAAATTTAGCATTAACATCTTTCACACTTTGTTTAATTGTGTTTAGTTCCATTTCTACCTGTTAAAGATGAGTTTCATCCAAAGAGAAATCAAGCACGGCAAAAATTGGCAACATTACCTCCGAGTCGATTTAAAGATTTAGCAAGCGACGTTTATTATGAATTAGAGCGCCGATACCCCGAGCTTAAAGATATGATAGTAAGCAATTTCTTAATTCATGTGGTTCGATTTTATTGATTGTTTGATTTACTCAAGCATACCCATTATTCTGATTATGAGTAGTTCCCAACAACAAACAATTCATCCCCCAAACAAAATCCACAACAAACGAAAGTATCATCAGATGAAGTCAAATCTCAAGCATCAAAGGCCAACAATATCGTACCAGAAATTAGTACTTTAAAGCAAGAAACTATTTCAGGTTTTCATATCCAAAAACCAAATAGTCGACCAGAAACACCAAATGTCAATAATAATTCAGATAGTACCAGTCAAAAACCTTCCTCAACAAATTCCAACAATAACAATAACTACAACAGCAACGGAAACAACAACAATAATAATTATCCTCCAGTACCTGATGGTATGCCACCAGAGTATGGTTCTCCACGATCTCCTCGTAGTCGCACTCAATCTTCCGCCGCTTCATCCGTTTCGGATTTTGGACGTCGTTATGCAAACGGAATGAGTGTCAGTAGTGTAAGCAGCGTGTCAAGTAAAAATACGCAAAATAGAGATACCGTTAATAGTCAGAAAAGTAATAAAGCAGATACCGTCAATTTTGCTTCCATTGACAGTTTGATGGCTGATTTGGGTGATATGATTGATTATAAGAAACCAAATGGAAGTGCGAATTCCTCACCAAAAATACCTCAGGGATCATCTTTTGGACAATCAGCGGTATGCATCTATGATATTTAATAGATTATTATTTAAATTTTCATCTAAATTTTTTTTTCATGGGAAATAGTCTTATGCGGAGGTTGAAAAGGTTAAGACAGAGTACGAGTTACAAGTAGCTACTCTTCAGAAACGAATAAAAGAATTGGAAATTGATCTCTCGGTAAATTTAGTTTTTGAATATTTTCGATTTGTTAAATTATATGGAGTTTCTTTTTTTTTAAAAAATTAATTTCCTTTTTTTTATAACGATTAATTAGACAAAGAATACAACAAGTGTTAGTTCTGGTAATGATAGTGCTAAAATAATTGAACTTCAGAGGAAACTTGATGAACAAAAACAGATTAACAAGAAGCAAACATCGAAGATGTCGGAATTAGAACGAGAATTTGATAAATTAACCGAGGATCATCATCAACAGCAAGAGGTTCGAAATATTTTTTTAAAACATCTAGTCAATTGTAACATGCGAAACTAATATTGTATTACCTATTTGTAGGTTGCTAATGACGTTCAAAAGGAAGCAACCGGGTTATTAGAGGAAATTAAAGAGCTTTCAAAGCGGAATGATGAATTATACGCTGATAAAGAAAAGGATGCAATAAAAATCAAAGATTTGACAATAGAATTAAATGAATGGAAGAATAAATATGATAAGACGAGGACCGAATTAAGAAATTTGAAAGGTATTAAAAAATGAATGTTTTGTTAAATTTTGTTAACTAGTTGATGAAATAAAATTATTAATCAAAATAATAATAAATTATGATTATTATTATTATTATGTAGCAACATCATCTTTCTTTAAAGAGGCACCAAAAGTTGATATTTTAGCAAACAACTCATTAGCTCCAACATCAGGTGGTGCAATCGACGAATCAAAAATTATCAATTATCAAGTTGCAATAGATGATTTGTTGAGAGCTGGAAGGTGACATATATTTTGTTGATATCAAATTTTTTTTTTTTAATATTAAAGTATTAACAATTTTTTTTTTAAAAAAAAAGATCTGATGCACCAACAAATGTTCTTTTGGCTATGAAGTCAATAGTTATCGTTAGTAAAAGTATTACCGAAGAAGTTGAATCTTACGAACAAAGTAAAGGTGCATCAATGAAACCAGAGGATAAATCTAGCGTTTATTCTTGTAAATCAAAGCTTTCATCAACGCTTACAAATCTTATGACAGCCGCCAAAAATCATGCAACCGGGTATGGAGTATCACCTGTTAGCTTATTGGATGCCGCAGCAAGCCATTTGACCGCAGCGCTCGTTGATTTGGTAAAATTGGTTAAGCTTAGACGTGAAGGTAAACCTAGCGCCGGGTTTAATGTTCCAACGGAACCTATGCCCATAAATAATAATGGACTACAGGATGAAATAAATTCTGTAGATAATGGAAGTGACGCAATGAGTATTGATCAGTTAAAGGTAAATCAAATATTATTTTAACTGAAAAGTTATCAATTAATTTTTACCAATCTTCTTGATTATAAATTATTTATACTTTAATAAAGGGTTATTTGGAAGATCAAACAGAGGAAATTGTGCAAGCAATTCATAGTCTCTTAAAAACCATTCGAAGTGAATATTGCGAAGGTAGCGATCTTACTAACAATATTGACATGATTACAAACATAGTGGTGAAGGTTATCCAAGAGTGTCAAGATTCATTTAAATCCCCCGCCGTAGAATTATATAAGGAAAGGAGCAATGTTATATTAAAAGAATTGGATGAGAATGTTAATAAATTAGAAGAAATGAAAGACTTAATAACTAGAGATAGTCGAGATTTTCTGTCAAATAAGGTTTCAAAACAACGATTAGCGAGTGCTTCATTTGAAATAGCTAAATTCACAAAGGAACTCGTTGGTTTGGTTCGAAATGATGGTGAATGAAATTGAAAAATTAAAAAATAATGATTTTCTCGTCAAAAAAGAAAAAAAAAGGAAAAGGAAAAAAAGAAAAAAATATATTTTTTTTGTAAGTTTTTATTTTATTTTCACGTAGAAGCATTTTTTTTTTTTTTTTTTTTTTTGTGAAAGACAAAACAATTTAATTAGCATTATCAAAAACTATTTATTTCAATGTATTTGGGCAAAAATCTAAGATTTTTTGCTTTCGATTTAACCTTTAGATTTCATTTTTTTTTCCTTTAGTTGTATATGTATATATATTAACTTACAATTTTCATACAAAGAAATCAATTTAATATAGTCATTATACGTAATCAAAAATTGCAAAAAAAAATGGATAATTATAATTTGACCGTTGTGACACCATGCTTAATAACTAATAAATTCTCTGATTAATCCTGAATATTCATTCGTAATACTTAAATTTCTAGTGACCTTCCGCAAAATATTTGTTTTTTTTTCCATTTAATGTTCGTTACTGCCACTCAGGCTTCTTCCATCCTTGGTGTTTCCTCGTGTACACTTCGTCGCTGGCACCGCAATAGTAAAATAACAGCATTTGGTTCACCAGGTGTTATGATGTCTCCAATATTGTGGGTTCCACCACTATCACCACCACCACCTCCTTATCATGCAAAAAAGTTACATTTACGCACGAGTTTAAAGTGCAAAACAGAAGGAAGGTCTTAAGTGGCAACAACAATTCCTTCTCACCAAATGTCCTCAATATGAACTAATCTCAGACATTGGAAGTGGCATTAACTTCAAGAGACGCGGCTTGCAAACCATACAGGAACAAGCAAGTCGCGGAATGGTTGCAGAAGTTGTGGTTGCCGACTATGTCGATTCGCATCTGATCTCATCGAATACATTCTTAAACTCAATGGTGTAAGACTCTTGATTCTCTCGCAAAATGGCTCTTCCAATGACAAAACTGAACTCTGTCAAGATATCCTTGCCATTAACATTGTCTTTGTCTGTCAGATGCAAGGAAAATGGTCAGCAAGGTTTGTTTAGAGTTATTTATTTATTCTTTATTTATCTAATAATATTGGCTAACCAATACTTACTATGTAGATATTGACAAGAACGAAAAGAACAGCAACAGAAAATGCAAGAAGCCATTGAAGTCAACTAGAAGGCCGATCTGACTCTTCTCTAAAGATCAGAGTGTACCCGAATTCCTCACAGAAAACATTGTTGAAACAATGGATTGGTTGTGCTAGGTATTTTGTTTTCATTATTGTTTCTTTTAAAGACATTGTAATTTCTAACTTTATATATAATGTACAGGCTTGTTTATAACATAGTTGTTGCAAATTTCAACCATCAACTCAACATTTTGGTTTCGATCTCTTCTTAATCTCAAGATTTCACATACTCGTGAATGGTATTTCATGAAGGACTGCTTATATGAAGTGCTTGACCATACTATATTCAAAGTTGTCTGTCAAAATAATGAATTTAAAAATAAAAAACATCATCTTCATTTTCAAAGAAAAAAGGTTAAACATAAAAAGAATATTTGATAGCATATAAATATAATACAGTACAAGTATTGTTACCAATAGTAAGCATTTGATAATTTTTTACTATGTTTATTCAAATAGGATAATCAGTAAATGATTACTATTTGTTCTCAATATTGTCGTGAATCACTTAAGTTTTATATCTATCTTTTTCATAATAAAATATCGTTATAAAAATAAAATCTTCTTCTCTTCCCATTGCATTATAAACATCATCAAAAAAAAATCATAATTGGCCAAATTTATTTCAAAGTTGATATTTAACAAAAAATTAAATTATTAGATTTGTTTGGGTATATGGGGTTGGTTTGGTATTTAGAATATAGCCCATTCGTTTTTATCCCTGGATGATCCTATTTCTCGGTATATTATTTTTTTATATATTTTTTTATTTTTTATAAGATATTTAGTTATTTATATTTTGTAGAACTATTCGTGTTTCTCCTAAAAAGAGTAATTCAATAAAAAGAGCTCAGGCTCATTTACGGCTTCACATCCAAAACCTTATTAATGAATGTTATAAGAAAGTTGCCTTGTGGTTTCTTTTAAACTTTAATATTATTATTATACCTCCTTTTAATGGATCTGTTATGTTTCATCGTTTTAATAGAAAAATCAATTCAAAAACAGTTCGCAAGATCTGGGCTCACTGTCAATTTTGTAATCATTTTGTTTTCAAGGCTGAGTAATTAAATAAAAAGGTCATTATTCAAGTTGAAGCATATCCAAGTAAAACTTACAAGTTGTTTATCTTCTTTTCATTTTTATTTTCATTTTTCATCTTTTTTAATATCTATTTATTTTTATGCAGTTGTGTATTTATTAAATATAACCTAGATAGCAACAAAGTGTTTAAATGTAATAATGTTGCATTTTAAAATTACTAAAAATGCGCGAAAAAATTTTTTATATAGTAAAAAGATTTTATTGATTATTATAATATACATATGTTATATATACCGAACTGTTTGGTATAAACAAACTGTTAACCAATAAAATTACAGGTACGTGATCATTTAAATTTTTTGGCGAACTCGAAAAAAATAAAATCTCTTTATTACCATTGTATTATTACTATATTATATTAATCAAAATTAAAGCTATTTAAAACTTTTTAATTATATTACATATTATTATTAAAATAATCTTGAATATTGACTTGTTTAAGATTATTTACAACTAAAACTTTAATTCATTTATCTAACCTTTTTAAATTTTTTAATTCATCACCAAATTCCTTCTCTTGCTCATATAAAAATCTTGTAATTTTATCCATAGCTTTTTTTGCTTCTTCTGGACTAGCTTTTTCCAATACTGGTGTAAATTCAATTTTATCTGCTATAGATTCCTCTTTCTTATTCAAGTTTAATACAGTATCAACTATTTCATCATTAGTAAGCCCACCTTCTGCTATTTCATCATCAATATGAATATATTCTCATGCATTAAGATCACTTTCTGAAAGAAGGGCAATTAATCTCTCAAGTTCCTCATTATCTTCATTAAAACTAAAAGAAAAATTTATTAAAAAAAATTAATTTGCATTTAATATTAATGCTAATAGTTAATACATACTCTTTTAAAATTAAATTATCATCAAGCATATCTTCAGTTTCATTATTTGGTGAAAGAATTCCTATTTTTCACTAGCAGTTTGAAATTGTTTGAGATAATACCATAGATCATGCTTCAGCTGAATTTTGTAAAGCATCAAGAATACTATAACCTGCAAGCTCATTCACAAAACCTTCTTAAAAATTATCATATACATCAATTTGATTTTGAACAAAAAGACGTTTGTAATGACATTTAAATGAATAAATGATTCCTGCATCACATGATTGAAGTGCATTGATAGTATTTGGTGAAAAAAATTTCATTTAATTTTTTTCGAGTTTCATCTAAAATAATATGCAATGGTGTATTATTAAGTAAAAAAACAATTTTATGCTTTTTTTATTTCATTTATTCATTAAGTATTAAAGAATCTCATTAAAAATACTAACTTGCATTCAAGATTTCTTATTCCAAAAATAATAAACAGAAAGGTTTTTGTAATTAAGATTTCTTATAACATAAGGGGTTTTATATTTATGAATAAAGGTAAGCTTCATTTTTTCAGTTCCAGCTACATTTGTTGCATAAAATATAGTAATCTAGGATTTTTTTTTTATGACCAGATATAGAATCACGTGCCAAAACTTTAGAAGGTTCCATTTTTCAAAAAAGATCAGTTTCGTTTCTATTCCAGATGTTTTCAGGATTATAAGGTTTAAGAAATTGTTGTAAGTCAAGGTAGCATTTTCTAATGATTCAGCAGAAGGTGCACTTGAAGCTTCACCTTGCTTCTTAAATTAATGTATTCTATGTCATTTTTTAAATCCACCTAACCACCCTTCTGACTGGTAAAAATTATCTATAAAAAATCACTTAGCAAAATAATTTACTTTAGTTTTTATAATATTATTATCAATATTCTGTTTTATATTAAGTGCATTATTAATTTCAGCGTTTAGATCACCAGTCAAGATAACTTGTATAGACTTTTTATTTGCTTACTTGAAAAGACTAATTATCTTATGATATAAGATTTTCTTAATTTGTTATCTAAAGGGATGATATATGTATTAATAATACAAATACAATATTTGTTTGGTAATTAAAGATCAATGAACATAATACAATCCTAAAAGCCCTTATGATAGAAAATATGATCAGCAAATGTTTTTTTAAAAATGATACCAATACCTGTCAAATGTCCATTAGGATCTTAAAGAATATTAAATATAGCATGATAATCATTATATAAATTATTTTTAAAAGTAAAGGTTGATTATTGATTTTTGAATTTAAGGTCTTGTAATGCAATGATATCACATTTATGCTGTTTATACATATTCATGAGGAGTTGTTGTTTTGTTGGATCATTTTAAGGAAATGATGTTATGAGAATTGATATTAATAATAGATAATAAAGATAGTAATAATAAAGAATGTGGGATACTATTGTTATAATTTTAACTAATCATGATTACAATGAGGGTAAGGTGAGAACTCCTCTTGAGTTGTTGGTATAAAATCTTTAAGTTTATTTAGGATATCAATCTGAATTCTTCTACTCTTGTGTAAATATTCAGCTGATATTATCATTTGATGCATTATGTCAACTGCTTTTAAGGTCTCATTCAGTTTCTTAGCATTGTCTTGCAAATTGCATTTGAGATGATGATTTTCTTCTTTTAAAGTAGTTATATCAAACTTATAAGTAATAACAATTAATTTAGAAACATTGATACCTGGGATTACTATCATCCATAATTTTACCAATTTAACAGGAATTGAGAATTGCAACCTGTTAGGAAAAGTGGAACAATCGTTTAAGAATACTTCTATTGAATTGATCCTATCATTGGTAAAATTGAGGTTATCATGTAATTAGCTGAGTTAACCAGTAAGTGTATCAAGCTTTGCCATTATTTGATCTAATTTATCGGTTGGGTGAATTCATTTGGTTTTTTGAAGGGATATTTATATCCTTGCGGAGTTGGATATAATACTTCAAATTTATCCGCCAAATTATCAGATGCATAGATGTTTGAATCTAATGAATTATTTATCCTTGCCCTTATTACCAGTCACATGAGCAAAAATAATTGATTTAGTTACAGGTTTAGGTAAGACCCGAACTATACTAATATAACTCACATTTGAGTTTGCATAAAGTTTATATGTAAACTTTGCCAAAAGTTGCTTATTTTTACAAATTTACTTATCCTACATACCCCATTATCTCAATAACCAGTGATTCAATTTTAATAAATTTATACTGTTGGATTCGTCTAACTGAAAGGAATCTAATGGTAGTAATTTTATCTTTCTAGTATTAATATTGACCGAGTTATATTATGCAATATAATTTTAATTACGTGTTCATACTACATTTGTGAGTTCTATTGTATAGTTCAGGATCCTATTTAGGTAATGCAATATAATTCCTAAACTAAGCAAGCTGATTTTATTGGTATAGAATTTGTGTTTGGTGATCTTTTGGATTTCTTCAGGCTTTTCTGCAATTGTCTGAGCGATTTTCTAGTACAGGACAGATAAAGCAGAGTTTACTATTAGGTTCAGTTCATATAAGTCTTTTGCAATCAAGATAAATGGTGTTTTCATTTTGCATAGCTTTGAAGTCATCCTTGTTATAAAAATAGAATAAAGCATATTGAAGATTTCGATAATTGGCTTTTGATTTCAGAATAACAAAAGCTATGGCCTTGACAGCACATTTGAAAGGTATTAATTGTCAACCATTAGTATCAATAGGAAAATTGGTCAATTTGAGGGAATATTTGGACTTTTCTCTGATGACGTTTTGGCTAAAATACAGCGGTAAACCCTAATCATATCTTTAAAGACAAAGTATCCATAAATGTTATCTAATTGTGTCATATCCGTTCCTTCTTCATAAGTAATTGTGACCTGTTGCCATAGATTTTTTGTGATCATAATACATTTGGTAATTTTACCAAAAAAGGCAAAAGATGATTTGATATTCTGAATTGAAATTAATATCGGGATCTCAATCAATTTGATTGATAATTCAGAGGTAAATTTTGTAATATTTGTTATGATCAGAGAAAGAAATGGTTCATTGTCTAATTGGGTAATCTTTATCAAGATTGCCTTATTATAATTAGTATGTGTAAAAAATCCAATTTGAACGATCTTTATTTGTTTATTTTCAAAGTGAGATCACATTAATATATCAAGGAATAAGGTTAGGTGTAGTCCATTAAAGATCTCATTGGCTGTATTAATTTTTCTTTGTTTGGCCAATCTGAAAGAAATTTTTCAGCGATGTAATAGACAAAGAAAAGAGAAGCATCATCCTCTCTATCAAAAGTAATAATATTATTGTTACTATCGTTTTTAGAGCCTAAGAGATTTTTTGAAGTGTCGAAGCTTTCATATTCACTATATTTTTCATCTAATGTGAAAGCTATTTTAGATTATTTATCCTTTTCTTGCGAAGTTGAAGGAGCCAGGTCAACTTTCATTTCATTTTCTTTAGTTGTTTATTTATCAGTTTTTTTTATTTTCTAGTAGAACAAAATAGTCACATATATCAATTTGTTGTTTCTTTATTACTTTTTTGTTTTCTAGTGAGCCTGAATAGCTGTGTTGAGCTTTCTTTCCTGGGTTGTTGTTAAATTTTTTATCTTGCTTATGCATGGTTTAATGGATTAGCAAAAAGAGTTTTTTTGGAATATTCTTATTATAACCTATTAAATTAATATTATATAAATAGCATATTTTGATAGATAACATTTTATCAAATTTTTATAATACAGGTAATATTATAATTGTTTATTTTATACAAGTAAGTAATCCTATTAATTACAATAAAAAGAATTTTATTATTGATACAAATTGCATTAATATAATACATTTAATTATAAGAAAGTATATTTATTAATAATAAAGCTTTCGATTGTTACAAATTTATTAAATTTAATTATTTAATATATATGATAAGAAAAAAAGTTAACTTCTATTAAAAAAAGAAAAAAATTAGTAAAATCTGAAAAAACATCACCAAAAAAGTCCTGATATGTAAACTTACCTTAACTAATAAATAAGAAAAATTCATCCCTATTAAAAAGAAAAATTAGTTGAAATCTGAAAAACCACCATTCTGATTTGTAAACTTGTCTTAACCAATAGCAAGAAAAGTTAATTTTAATTAAAAAAGATAAAAAATTAGTAAAAATCCTAAAACCACTATCCCGATTTGTAGACTTACCTTTACTAATAATAAAAAAATCAACTTTTATTAAAAAAGAAAAAAAATTAGTAAAAATCCAAAAAACAACTATCTTAATTTATAGACTTATCTTAACCAATAGCAAAAAAATCTATTTCTATTAAAACAAAAAAAATTAGTAAAAATCCAAAAAATAACAACAAAGGTTCTAATTTGTAGCATACCTTAGCACTAGTTAAAATCATTTCTTTCAGCACTAATACCTTTCAATAAATATTCAGCTGATTCAATCATATGATTTGGCAAAAATTAAGTTTAAGTTACAAAAATCGATAGTCATTTATTACATCACACATAATTTAGCATTATTTCAGCATTAGATCTTTTGGTAAATATTCAGCTGATTCAGTCATATGATTCAGAAAAAATTTGGCTTAAGTTACAAAAATCGATAGTAATTTGTTACATCATACATAATTTAGCATTATTTCAGCATTAAGACCTTTCGGTTATAATATTTAGCAAAATTTCAGTTAGACTTAAGATTTGGCAACAAATTGACTGTATCTCACTAATCAAAATCTGTTGAGCCAATTTTTGCAAAAATTATAAAAACTTCCTCCAAAGAGACAATAAAAATCATTTCAAAAGGAACGATATATTCGTCTATAATGAGACGATAGAAATTGTCTCAAAGGAACGAACTATCATTTTTAAAGAGATAATACATTTGTTCTTAAAGAGACAGTAGAAATCATCTTAAAAGAAACAATACATTTGTCCCTAAAGAAATAAACTATCATTTCTAATGAAACGATAGAAATCATCTTAAAAAAAACAATACACTTATTCTTAAAGAGATGATACATTCATCCCTAAAGAAATGAACTATCATTTCCAAAGAGTCGATATAAATCATCCCTAAAAAAACAAACTATCATTCCCAAAGAAATGATAGAAATCGTTCCTAAAGGAATGATGTATCATCATTTTAAAGAACGATATTTGATATCATTCTGAAAGAACAATAATTTTTTTATTGTTATTTTAGAATAATTAAATTATCATTCTAAAAGAATGATTTTTTATTGTTTTTTTAAAATGATTTATCATCATTTTGAAAGAATGATGATTTTTTGATTATTCTTTTGGAACGATACATCATTGTTTCTTTAGAACAATTTTTTTCATCATTCTTTGGAATGATTAAACTATCATTTCTTTCGAATGATTTTATCATCATTTATAAGAAATGATTAAACTATCATTCCTTTTAAATGATTTTGTCATTGTTCATAAGGAATGATCAAATTATCATTCCTTTCAAACTATTTTGCCATCGTTCATAAGGAATGATTAAATTATAGTTCCTTTCAAATAATTTTGCTATCATTTGTAAGGAACGATTAAACTATCGTTCCTTTCGAATAATTTTTTATATTATTTTTAAAGAATGTGATTTTTTATATTATTCAAAAGGAACGATCAAATTATCATTCCTTTCAAATGATTTTTTATATTGTTCTTAAGGAATGATCAAATTATCATTCCTTTTGTACGATTTTGTCATCGTTCGTAAGAAACAATCGAATTATCATTCCTTTTAAACGATTTTGTCATTGTTCATAAGAAATGATCAAATTATCGTTGATTTTGTAATCGAATGATGCAAAATCATCCATTTGTAGCATTTATGATAAATAGTATAAATAATATCTAAATTTCAGATTAATTGAAATTTTAGTTTAGTTTACACTAATAAACTTTTAAAATATTCTGAAAAAATTTATTTTTATCTTTTTTTTTTTTTAATGAGGCGATTTTTGGGCAGAAATTTAATTTTTCCTTTCTTTTTTCTTGTTTTCTTTAAGAAATTCTTATTTTGGAATTAAGGTAAGCAAATCGGAAAAGACTTTTGTAGCATTTTTCTTTCTTTTTTCTTGTTTTTAGGAAATTCTTATTTTAGAAATTAAGATAAGCAAATTGTAAGTAGTAACTTTTAGATGGTTTTTAACTCTTTTTTCTTTATCTTTCTTTGTTTTTTTTAGGAAATTTCTCTTTTCAAAACTAAGGTAAGCCTTTCAAAAGCGACTTTTGAATGGTTTTTAATCCTTTTTCTTTGTTTTTCTTTGATTTTTTTAGAAAATTCTCTTTTCAAATCTAGGGTAAGCCTTTCAGAGAATACTTTTGAATAGTTTTTAACCTTTTTTTCTTTATTTTTTCTTTACTTTATTTAGGAATACATGGAATACATTAAGGTAAGCCTTTTGGAAGTAATTTTTTAGTGTTTTCTTTATTTTTTCTTTACTTTTTTAGGAATACATTAAGATAAGCCTTTTGCAAGTGATTTTTAATGAGTTTTCTAACTATTTTTCTTTACTTTTTTAAGAATATATTAAGGTAAGCCTTTTGCAGGTGGTTTTTAGTGGTTTTCTAACTGGGTTCTTTATTTTTCTTTATTTTTTTTTAGAAATACATTAAGATTAGCAGATTAGCCTTTCAGAGGTGGTTTTTAATAAGTTTTCTAACTGTTTTCTTTATTTGTCTTTACTTTTTTAGAAATACATTAAGGTAAGCCTTTCAGAAGTGATATTTTGATGGTTTTCTAATTGTTTTCTTTATTTTTTCTTTACTTTCTTTAGGAATACATTAAGGTAAGCTTTTCAGAGGTAATATTTTAGTGGTTTTCTAACTATTTTCTTTATTTTTTCTTTACTTTTTTTAGGAATACATTAAGGTAAACCTTTTAGAAGTAATATTTTAATTGTTTTCTTTATTTTATTTACTTTCTTTAGAAATAAATGGTTTTTAGTGGATTTTCTAACTGATTCTTTATTTTTTCTTATCTTTAAAAAATCAAATGTATCTTTTTTAAATAAAATATAATACAATATATATATTTTTTGAGTAATTTATTATGTAATAATAAAATAAAATTATAAATCATAAATAAACAAAAAATAAGTTATATTAGTTTCAATTTTATAAATAGTTACTTAATTGATTTTTGCTAATTATTGACCAATTTTAAGCTAATTTATGCTAAATTTTGACCAATTTTTAACATTAATGCTAATTGGTATTCGATTTTCTATTTATTTAAAATGCTGATTTTTGGCAATGATTGGCAGTATTAAACTATATTTTGGTAAACTTTCAGCACTTTAAAATGTAACGAATTATATTATTTTGCCTAGTGATATATCAAATAATTACCAATTATTAATTTCAAATGGTTTTTATATAACATAAAAATGTGCAACTTCAACTATAACTAAAAAAATCAGCAAAAATTAGATTATATTTCAGCCAATATTCAGCACTTTAAAAAAGTGATGAAATGGATTATTCGACTAGTATATAAAATCATATAAAAGAATATAATTGGCTTAATTGTAACTCTGAAATTTATTTTTAAATATCTTTAAATTCTTTTAAAATGTTTGCAAGAATCCAACAATAAGACTGATACTGTTTAATTGCAAAGACTTCTATCTTATATGAAAGTTCAAATTTATAAACACTCTGAATATTCTGAATATTCTAAAAACTGTCAGATTTTTGTTAGATTAATTGAATCTAATATATACAGTATAACTTTTTTAAATAATTAAGAATTGTAGTAAAAATGTAAGTACTGCTTACTTCTCTACCTAAAAGGACTCAATATAGTTAAAAGATTGGATAAAACATGCATATATATCCTATTACTTTTATAATTTAAATGTTAAGTAATTTTTTTAGTTATATTGGAACATTAGAATTTTAAGTAACTTACCTTTATAGATGTATCTTTTGTAATATAATATCAGGTTGAGTAAAAAGAAAACATGTTGTATAACAGTTCTGTTTATTTAGATCAGGATTAAATTATGTATATACATTATATTTTCTTTTCTTCATAATAGTTACTGAACATTTTCAACCACTAATTAAAATTCTTATACTACATATATTAGCTGACTTTTACAATTTGAAAAGACAAAACAAATATATAATATGGGAGGTTTGCTAGAAAATGGGATTTTGAGAATTTTTTAATTTTTATTGCATATTGATTTTGAATAAAATGCAATAAGTATGAAATTTTAGTCAAAAAATTCTCAGAATCCCATTTTCCTAGCAAACTTCCCATATGCTAAAAATATGACATGAACTTCGAAAGACACTAATTTTACAAAAATAACTCCTTTAAGTAGAGATCCTTCAGTCAATATTGGTTCTTTTCAAAAGTTTTTTATGTGAAACATTAAGCGTATGTATATGTATAATATTGTTAAATTTGTTTTGAAGTTTATATGTAAGTTATTAAAAATGACTGAAAAGGTGAAATTTACTTTATTATAAGCGTCAAATTTAAAGGAATATTGAAAAAATTTACAAAACTTGTAATTTTTTTTGTTAAAATACAAATAATTTTTAATTTTAAAGATAAATTTTAGTTTACATGCTCAAAATAATATTTGCATATTCACCAACTTTGTCTTTTTTATTATTTTCTCCCACAGCACAATTTGAAAAACGACCTCTTAAAAAGCCTAATCCGCAAATTTCAAATCACTCAATTCCAACTTCTAATTGGAACACGCCATTTATCTCATAAATCAAGTATGTAATAATAGATCGAAACCCATTTGCATAATTTTTTTACATGTTTTTTTTTTGAATTAGAAATCAATATAACCCATCTCACTATTAAAGAATTGACGCAAAAATGGTTTACGATATGATACCGATATAAGTAACGATAGAATTGTATTAGCAGAAATTTTACAAAGTATATTAAATGATGAAACATCAAAACAAAATGCAGGTAAATCATCTCTTACTTATATAAAATTGTGGTTATATTATCCAATTTTCCAAACAATAGGCGTGTTGAATACTGAAACTATTGACACGAATTTTTGATTCAGTGCAAGTTTCTTTTACGTTGGATTTTGCACTACCAAGTGGATGGATGGGCTTTAAAAGAAAGACAGAAATTTGGTAAAAAAGGAGGAGGTAAACGAACAAGCAAAAAATGTTATTCCATACCTTGAGGCATATTTCTTAGCTGGATATGCGAAAAATATACAGCTCAGGAGATGCATAATGAACTAAAAGGATTAGTGGAAGAAGGAGCTTTTTCCCTATACTCATAAGGATTTCGTAAAGTAAAAGCTTTAACGCTAAATAATAACTGTAAATTTTAATAAATAAAGTAAATTTTTGACAATAAATAACATTTATTTGTTTTACCATAAATTGCATAAAACAAGGAATGAAATTATTGAAACTTGTTATATTTATATGCAGGTAAAAGTAAAAGTTTTATTCATACAAAATGATGGTCCTGTCATTAGTACTTCCTCAGTATTTGTGTCATCGTCTTCAGAATCTTCTTAAGGGCTGTTTGGTGATATGATCCAGTTATCGAGTTTTCGCTCAGCATCTATTTTCCTCTTGTTTTTCAATTATTTTCAATTGTCTTGTTTTTCCGTATTGTCGACAATACCATTGGACTCGTCCATGCCTAGCGTAGTTCAAAAAAGATGAATTATGACCGATTTCTATGAATATATATGATCGGCACGGCACCCCAAATCGGAAAAGTGATTATTTCTAAGATCTCGAATTAATACAGTATTTATAAAATTAATGTGTCCTTAAGTTTTGATTTTTTTATTGGTGAAGGACGAGTTGGTAAAATTTCTCTGAATTTTCTTTTTAAGAATTGTATCTTATCATTATCATATTCACTGGCTTCGAATTTTTTTGTAACTTCATCCTTTATAACCAACTGCAATATAATAATTAAAAAATTGAGAATGTATCAATTAATTATTCAATCGAACGAAAGACATACAAAATATACATAAGATAAACAAAACTCACAATAAATTCTAATAATCTTATCATTCCTGTTTTCATTGTATATATTTTATTACAATGAGATGCGATAGTTAAGGATCCGAACTCTTCATATATGTATACCCCATCCTTCCACATAAGCAACATATTTATCTCGAATAATTGCCCCAACACACCAAATACAATACGATTACTATAATTAGTATCACCAATCTCCATTGCATGCAAGATCCGTACATTTAAGCAATCTCTCAGCTCTCTGTATAGTTTAAAGGAATCTGTCGCGAATTTTGTTAAATCCAATTTTGTTGGAGGCCCCGATTGTTCGCCCACGAATACTTCCTCTCCACTTTCAGTCCATGCTAGTATATCGGCTGACTTTCCATCAACCACTTTTTGAGCTATATGATCAAGACCGTGATTTTTTCTGTATTTTGATGCATGCACAGGAACCTCCATACTGAAAGGAGAAAGGAATGAATCTTATTAAATGCACGTAAATAATAGAGCTAACTTTTATTGAAACCAATACTTACGCACGCCAATCAAGTCCAACAAAATCATCTAATGCTCTAGAAAAAAAACGATGACCAAATTCCGACCAGTAATGATGTTCACTGGTGTTGTGCGCACTTATTGCTGGAATAGGTTTGCAAAATGATTCAATCCTATGAAAAGCTCGTTAATCATACAAATAACGAATAATATTAATAAAGCAACCATCTTTCAATGACCAATACTTACAAAGGTGACATCACTATATATAAATATTTTTTAATTTGGGCCGTCTCATCAGTATCTTTCTCGCTTAATACAATAAGATCATTTGTTACACAAACCCAATCATCAATTGATTTTTTCTTATCATTTATTGAGTCCTGTAAGATACGAACATAATTATATTAATAATAATATTGTTATTACACACAATCACTTTACTAATGCAGTACCGTATAATAATCGTCTATAACTCTCCTCCAAGATGCAGGTATATTTGCATCCCTTTTAGGCTTAACTGATAAGAGTTCAGCATATTGGTCAACACTTAAATAATTTGCGAATTCACTATTTCCCCTTATATCCATAACATCATCATTGGAACAGCTAAATAACGAGAAACGTCAGCATCTTACAAAGCTTTTATATATTATATTCCTTATTAAAAAAAAAAACTTACGAATAGACATTTGTTTTTTGTTTTTCTTTAAATTCCTTGAAAACTGGGATGAATTTCTTGAAAAACTTAATTTCATCATTGACGAGACTATCTTTGGCCGCAAGTAGGATTTGTTCTCCTGTATCAATTTTTTTATGATTACAAGGGAGGGTATTATATGCTTTAAAACAATGGATATCAAATATGTTAAGAATATATACAATCGTGATGATAGATATCTTCGAAGTTTATAAATATACGCAATATTTAGAATATAAAATATACAAAACATACTAAATGGGTAGCAATTAAGAGACGATGACCGACTTTCCCGACGTTCAACAACTATTACTACGGGGGATTTTTCACCATCGTCATCGAGTTCGTCATCAAAATCATTCTTATCAGTTTGGAAATTAAAATGGTCTTTCTCGTCATCACCTTCTGAGTCGTCCTCATCCTGTAGGGAATAATTATTTTTAAAAAAAATTTTACAACTTGAAGCATCAAAATAACCTTAACATTATTGTTACTTATGCCTACCGTTTCGACTTCTGTTTGATTTATCTTCTTAAAAATTATAAACAATATAGTTATTCATTTTTTTCGGTTGATCCTAAAAGAAAAAACCGTTCTACATTGATTGCAAGATACTTACCAATTCCTCTGTCAGTCTTGTATCTGGGGCAATTGACATCTTATCGTTTATGTTTTCTATCTTCATCGCTTCTTTATATAATAGTTTTCTTGACTCAGCCTCACTCTAAAAAAAAATATATCAATTATACGTACTCTTGTCAAAACTCATGAAAAACCACTAATTACCTTCTTTATAATCGCTTGAAGCACATTCTGAATCTCGGGTCTTTGGATCGTCTTGTTAAAAGAGGAGAGAATGGAAAGTGCTTTTTGACGTGCGCGAGATAAATTATTTCGATCATTGCTGATTGATTGGAGTTTCTTCTTCATATGCTCAAGAATTGATTCGATGCCATCAGCATTTACATCATTATTACTTAAAACAAAATTGAGACAGCTGAGAATCGACCATTCTGAATAGATATTGTTCTTAAAAAAGGAGGAGACAGCCTCCAAAAAAAAAAAAATCAACAGAATAGTTAGTGAATCTTGTGTACTTAAAGAACTATTTTAGTGATAAGAAAAACGACAAGACAATATTTGGTCAAGAGTTCCTTAGCGTGGCTACACAGTAGGAGTACAGAGAAGCGTACTGCGAGGTGTCCAAGAAGTCTCTTTCCAAGCATCGGCTACATGTCGTCCACAAAAATGTGAAGGATCATATAGGCGTAGAATATTGTTGTCAGCATTCTGGTCAAGAATTTCTAAGCGTGGCTACACAGTAGGAGTACAGAGAAGCGTACTGCGAGGTGTCTAAGAAATTTCCCTCCAAGCATCGGTCATATGTCGTCCACAGGAATGTGAAGGGCCATACAAGCGTAGGATGCCATTTGATATAGTACTACAAATAATATTTACGCGTCTACTAACCTTGTTCGCCATAATAATAGAAGAAAAAGTTGGTGAATTATAATAGCAGGGCAGTGAATAAAATTATAACTATGCCGCAATGTGCAAAAAAAATCGTGTAATTTGCAATAATAAAATCAAAATTTTTTAATATTATAATCCGGATGACTTTTTGATCGGTGACATTTAAGGGGCCCAACAAATTGTGCATGCCACGTGGGGGTGGAAAATTCTAGGGTTAACCCGAATTATGAGGCGCCGTCCTGTTCAAAAGTCCCGATAAATTTAATCCATGGATTAATTTATGAGGGTGATATATCATATGGGGCCTTTTCAATAGAAAGGGGGGAAACTGCCGGGAAACATCAAATTTACTTTATATGCCAAATATGATTTTTAGGCCGAAATACAGTATGTTCAAACTAATTTCTTATTTTTTCCGGCAGTTTCCCCCCTAAGGCCCCATATTATACTGTTTATAGCAAATAAAAAAATGATAATCGCTTCTATTAAAATATATTATTTTATTAAAAAAATAAATGTGATCAAGTGGTGTAGTATTATTTATAAGGCCGCTCCAACAAATCGTGTCGTTTAACATCAACCTCCCCCCTCTATTTTTCCAAATATTTAGATTTAAATAAACATTTACATATCACGTGATTTCATAAAAAATAACGTAAAATAAATTTATTTGAAAAATTGTTTTATTAAAAGATTAAGATTATACTGTAAAACTCACGTCCTTTTTCTTCTTTTTGTTGATTCCCCAACTTTTTTTTTACTCCAAGTATGAAAGAATGACCTGAAAGTTGACAATTAGAACAAAGTGGATATACAGATTGATATCCATTAAGTAAATCATCACTCGCCTCTACTAATGAATTATTTTTACCGCAATAATAACAAATAGGAGATTTTTTTAAACGGCTTGAATAATAACCACTTTCAATTGGAGAATCACAGCTGAGAGATTGACGAATAAAAATTATATTTTTCAGCTCGTGTGAAAGTGGTATCCATCTTCCATCCCGCAAGTAAAATCAGTATCATCTATTTTGAGTTGTAATACGAATATCTATTCTTTTTTCAGAGCATTCATACTATAACTACATCGAATTTTTCCACAAAAATCACATTCAACAAACTCTCGAACACGATTATTGTTAAAGATGCTCTGGGGTAAATTATCAGCTTCTGGTTGTTCCACTTTACTCGGACGAAACTTTTCAGATGTTTATTGTTAAAATATGACTAAAAAAAATTTTTTTTCATATAGTCACATTTTTTTATAGTCACTTCATATAATGTGTCTCAAATTTGTGACTATAGAGAGAGTTGACTGTATTAGTTTAACTAAAGATGGGAAAAGATGGAAAGATCATTTTGTTGCTAATAGTCTGGTCAATATTAAAGCAGCTTTCTAGATGCTTGTACCATCGGAGTGTTTGAAGTGGTGTTCGTCAATTATTGTATACTTTGGTATCAGCATATGTAAAAAGCTAACTATTAGCAAAAATGAGCTGTTCACAGTATATTAAACCTTTAGAACGAATTGTAAGGATAATCTTTCTATAAGATGATTGGTTAAATTTAGAGTGAATAGGTGTAGATCTGCCTAGTACAGCATTTTCATGATTTAAAGATGTCTTAAAACTAAAATCCAGATTTTTCAGGGCTGATACCAGAGTCGCAATCCAATCTTTAAAGGGTGTTGGATCAATATGTAGCCAGTTTTGGAGATGTGAAGTTGGAAGCTATTCTATGATTTATAATTAAAGCAGTCTAATATTTGTAGTGTAATCAATTAGATCATTATCATTAGAGATATTATTAAGAATAGTCATTTTATCTTGAATTTGTGAATCATACAGAATTTTGTATAAAAGAAGTGAGTAAAAGGTAGAATAGGTATATCTTTAGAAAGGAGCAGTTTGGATTTAAGATGTCTAAATGTGCTCATTATTTGGTCACAGAACTTTAGTTCTAAAAAGATGAGCTGTGTTTATAAAATAGTCTGAGAAGAAGAACAATGTTATAAATATAAATCATCTGTTTTTCAGTAAGACTATTAGATATCAAAAGTTTGACATGCTATATAGATTTCTTGATAAACTTGTCATTGTATAAAATGCTTATTATGTGACATAGAAA
The DNA here is from genome assembly GCA_946474995.1 of Funneliformis geosporum. NCBI lineage: Eukaryota > Fungi > Glomeromycota > Glomeromycetes > Glomerales > Glomeraceae > Funneliformis > Funneliformis geosporum. The sequence continues at coordinate 29,996 of CAMKVN010000127.1, forward strand.
ATTTCTAAGTATTTGACTAAGGAGTTATGTTTATCTAGTAGGAGGTTAACAGGTTCAGATGGAAGTTAAAAATGAACAGTATTTGATTTTTAAATGGAAAAAATAGTTCTAATTTAATCCAATTGACTTGTATTGAATTTAAGATATAAAATCTATCTGCGATATCCATTAAATTATTAAGTGAAACTTTAGAATTGCTGAATCAAAGAGTATCATCCATATAAGCAAGAGCAGATACATGCACTTTGTTATGATGTCAAGGCGATAAAGTCAAATGTAAAAATGGAGTATGCACGTAAAGATGATATTCCTGATCAATATCTTGGATATGGCATAGTAGGAGATCAAAATAAATACATCAAAGAATAGGTGAAATAATTTCATTTTGAATCAATACCAGAAAGAACTGAATATATTAGTATAATGCTATGAGCTGTGAAAACTTGGTTAAAATAAAAAGCGAAAAATGATAAAATTAGTTCAATAAAATTATTAGGTAGACAGAGTTTTAGCATGGCTTTATAGAGCATTCTAAGATTGACTTTATCGTAGGCCTTAGATATTTTTAGAATGAGTTTCATAAGTAATTTTGGTGAACTAAGTATTTTTTTTATTTTGCCTAAAATATGAATTGGATTCTTTGTAAATTTATACAGAAGACCAGTGAATTGTATCCTTTAAGGACTTGATATTAATATATCATTGTTAATAAGTGAATTGTTAATTAGTTTGATAAGTATTTTTCTTAAGCATTCCAGTAATGTAATAGGTTATGTGTTATTAAAAACATATTCCTAAAGCTTGGGTTTTAAAACTGAGTAAATGAAAATGACATTTTATGCATCTGAAAGGATAGATACTAGTCAAAATCATTTATTTTAACACTAATACCTTTTGGTAAATATTTAGCCGATTCAGTCATGTGATTTGTGTAAAAATTTAGCTTAAGTTACAAAAATCGATAGTCATTTATTATATCACATATAATATAGTATTATTTCAGCATTAAGACCTTTCGATAAACATTCAGTTGATTTGGTCATATAATTTGACAAAAATTTAGTTATAATTACAAAAATTGATAGTAATTTGTTATATCACACATAATTTAATATTATTTCAGCATTAAGAACTTTCGGTTATAATATTCAGCAAATTTCAGTTAGACTCAAGATTTAGCAACAAATTAACTGTATCTCACTAGTCGAAATCTGATGAATTGATTTTTGCAAAAATTATAAAAACATTCCTCTAAAGAGACGATAAAAATCGTTTCTAAAGAAATGAACTATCATTCCCAAAGAGATGATAGAAATCATCCCAAAAGAATGATACATTCATTCATAAAGAGATGATAGAAATTGTCCCAAAGGAATAAACTAATATTCTCAAAGAGATGATAAAAATCATCCCTAAAGAAATGAACTATCATTCCTAAAGAGACAATAGAAATCATCCTAAAGAAATGATACAATCATCCCAAAGGAATGATACATTTATCCCTAAAGAGATAATAGAAATTATCTCAAAGGAATGATATATTTGTTTCTAAAGAGATGATAGAATCATCCCAAAGAAATGATATTATTTCTAAAGAGATGATAGAAATCATCCTAAATGAATGAACTATTATTTCCAAAATGACGATGAAATCATCCCTAAAGGAATAAACTATCATTTCCAAAGTGACGATAAAATCGTCCAGTGTTTATCAAAGACTTGTGACTCAATAATGTTAATTGTAAGTTTCTTTCATTTTTATATGAGTTTCAAAAAATGATAGGTTTTGTTAAAGAGCTTGAGTTAAAGACTTTTCATATGTTCCTTTGATTGTTTAAATAAAATGTGCTTTTTAGCTGCTGTAATAATAAGATTTTGAATAATATTCCAAAAAAAAATTAAATTAATCTGAGACTAAAGGTTAATAATATTGAGATTTTTAATAGGGTTAACTGATATTAGCGTATCAGTTTGCAAGGTGAACTCATTCCAGTTTTTTAGGGTCATTTTTTCAACGTTAAAGTATGATCTTTTAATAGGTGAAGATGGTTTCTTACAAGACCATTGTGAGCAATTCATTGAAGTTAGAAGTAAATTATGATCTAAAAGATCAGTTGCAATTAAAATCTGAGATAATACCTATTGGGTTAATTCAGTCGAATAATACATATGGTCTATTCTATTAGATATATGACCAGCTCGCTGAAAGGTTAAAACACTAATATTTACATTACCATGGTTGAAATATTTTAGATTTGTTGTTCTTTTCAGCTCAGCATTTAGGTTACCAACCAGGATAATTTGCATAGACTTTTCATAATCTTGCTTAAAGAAACCAATTATCTTATGATATAAAGCTTTTCTTAAATTGTTGTTTAAAGGAATAATATACGTATTAATGATGTAAATACAATATTTGTTTAGCAACTGAAGGTTTATATACATAATGTGATCCTACAAATAATTGTGATGAAAAATATGGTTAGCTAATTAATTTTTTAGGATTGTGCTAATACTGTTACCTGTTTGTTAAGATCAGAAAGTATGTTAAATATGATATAATAATCTTTGTTTAGAGTTTTGTTAAAAGTGAAAATTAATTGGTAATTTTTGAATTTAAGATCTTATACTACAATGATATCACAATTATGATGTTTATACAGGTTCATAAGGAGTTGTTGTTTAGTCAGATTATTTAAGAAAATAATGTTATGAGAAGTAATATTAACAATAGATGGTGAAGATGGTGATAATAAAAAATGTGGAATACTATTATTATAATTTGTACTAATCATGATTATAATGAAAAGGAGTGGGAAGGAATTCCACTTGAGATGTTTGTATAAAATCTTTTGGTTTATTAAGAATACTAATTGGAATTCTTTTACTTTTATGCAAGTGTCTAGTTAAGATCATCATTTATTGCATAATATCAATGGCTTTTAAAGCCTCATTCAATTTTTAACATTCTCTTGCAAATTGTATTTCAAATGGTGGTTTTCTTCTTTTAAATTTTCAATATCAATTTTATGGGAGAAAACTATAAATTTAGAGACATCAATAGCTAGGATAACTATGTAGTCATCTTCTTTCATGATTTTACCAGTGGGACAGGTATTGAGAATTACAGCCTGTTTAGAAGAAGTGGAGTAGACATTTAAGAGTACTTCTATAGAATTGATCCTATCATTGGTGAAATTAAGGTTGTCATGCATAAAAATAGTTTCCATAATATTTTTAAAATTTTTAACTAGTTGCAACTATTTATGAATTTTTATATTAAAATAAATTTATAAGGAGTTGCAATAATAATTGTTATTTGACAGGGTCTTTTAAGGATAAAACATTGTGGGTAATTATATTAAGAGTAGATATTATATTAGACGTATTATTATGATAGTATTACTCATCATTAAAATTGGGATGCTTGTAGTGGATATTCTTCTTCAGTATCTAAGAAGTCTTTCAGTTTATCAAAGACAGCTATGGGAATACGATAACTATCATGTAATTGTCTATCAGTAATTATCATCTGTTGAATTATATCGATAGCTTTAAGTACATCTAAAGATAGTTTCCATAATTATTTTTAAAATTTTTAACTAGTTGCAACTTAAGTTGCAACACTTTAAGTTGCAACTATTTATGAATTTTTATATTAAAATAAATTTACAAGAAGTTGCAACCAAGTTGCAACTTACCAAGTTGCAACTTCTTAATTTTGGTACCTATCTTTAAGTGTTTCATTGAATTTTACTACATTCATCTGTTAATTGCATTTGAGATATTGATTCTCTTTTTTTAAATAATCGATGTCGAATTTATGTAATGTGGTGATGGATTCCAATATATCTATGCCTACTTTTACAATGCAGTCATCATCCTTCATGGTCTTGCTTATTGGATAAATATTGATGGTAGCAGTTTATTTAGGGAAAGAGGAATAAATATGTAATAGGGTTTTTATGATCATAACTCGTTCGTTGTAAATTTTAGGTTATCGTATAATTGGACTAATTGAGAAGCAATTGCATCCAGTTTAGTCATAAGAAGGTCCATTTTATCTGGTTATTCATATTCTGATAAATAGTTGATTAGTTTGGGATAATCTTTAAGTGCTATATGGAGGGATTCTGATTCGTTCGCCTAATTTTCATGTGTATGTATACTTGCATCTAAAGAATTCTTCCTTCTTTTACAATTATTATTAGATAGGGATCTTGGTAAAATAGTTTTAATAGCAATCCAGAATCATCAGAAACACTTCCTTTTCCTTTATTAGTTATATGAGCAAAGAAGACTATATTATAGACTGGTTTAGTTAGCACTGTATAATTTTTGAACTATACAGGTTGGTATTTTTGATACAGATTTTGCATTTGTCTATCTTTAGGGATGTGTTATACTTTCCTATAATTGTCAGATCAGTGACACAGACTGAATAGATGAAACAAAGTTTACTAGATAAGTCCATCCAAATAAGTTTTTTTTAGTTGAGATATATGATGTCAACATTTTGTGCTGATTCTTATTCTTAAAATAGAAAACAGCGTATTATAAGTTGTGATAATTTGATTTGAATTTTGGGATGATGAAGGCCATAGTTTTGACTGCTTTTCCTATAAAGATTAATTATCTTCTATTAATATCCTTTGGTAAATTGGTAAGTTTGAATGAGAATTTTGATTTTTTCTTATATCTTTATTAGCGAGGGTATAACAGTAAACTCAGACCATGTCCTTGAAGACAAAATATCCATTTACATTATCTAACTGAGACATGTCAGTACTTTCTTCAAAAGTAACTATGGCTTATTACCATAAATTTTTGGTGGAAATCACATAACATGCAATTTTGCCAAAAAAGGAAAGAATAATCTAATATTTTATACAGAAATAGAGATCAGAATCTCCATAATCTTGATTGACAGCTCAAGGGTAAACTTTGCTATTTTCTGTATCATTAAAGTGAGGAAGATCTTATTTTCTAATTAAATAATCTACTTGTGAAAGCTTAGTCAAAGTCAATACGTGTTGAAAATCCAATTCTAATAATTTTAGTTTATTTATAATCCAGATAGAGTCTAATAGATACACCAATAAAAGAAAGTAGATATGATTTATTGAAGATTTCATTGGTCAAATTGATATTTTTTTGTTTGGGCGTTCTGGTAGAATTTTTTTGCTGGTGTAGTAAGTGAAAAACAAAGGAGAGTCATCTTCTTAAGCGAAGTTAATTATATTATTATTATTCTTAAGTTTGAGTAAATTTCTGAGACGTAAAACTTTCATTTTCACTATAATTAACAGTTAGTAAAATAATTTGTTTGAGTTGTTTTCTTTTGTCGTTAGAAGTTAAAAGAACTATGTTTACCTCCATTTCATTTTCTTTTGTTGTAATTTTTTGATGTCATTGTTTGTAATAAGTGTTGAGCAGTCAGGGGTAGAAGTCATTATTAAGAATGGTATCATTCCTTATCGACTGTTATAAGATAGTAAGTAATAAGCATTGTATTATTACACTAGTATTGTATATGATATTTCAATTAAAAGGATAAAGCCAAATATGATTAAAGTCTTCTTTGATTACATTGCAAAGTACACATGAAAGATTCTGTGAATAGAGATCTAGATGCCTTTTTTTAAGAACTTCAACCATTGGAATCATTTCAAGAAGAAGTTTGAGTTTTTGTTTCTTTAGATACGAAGCTTTGAATAATTGATGATGTATGTTTGTTGTTATTCAAGATAAAGCAGGTAGCTTCCTAATGTATAGAGCTCTTTCATATTTAGAAAAGTATGGTAAATTTATAAAACTTTAAAATGTGAAGCTCAAAAATCATTTTTTATACCATGTCTAGATGAAGTGTTAATAGAAGATTATTTAAAGCAAAAATAATACTTTACGACTAAAGCATCAGCATTATAAGAGATTACATTAGGGGTATGTTACTTTGCTAGTTGATCTGCAGTGTAATTGTGTTAATTGCTATTATGAGCTTTGACTTTAGTAAAACTGAATACCAATTTATTATAAGAGATTAATCGAAATAAAATGTATCATATAGCGTGGCAATCTATCTTAAAGGTTAGGTTAAAAGTTGATAAAATAGTTAAGAAATGTTGAAAGCGCTCGAAGTTTTGGATAGTGACTAAAGAATTAGTACAAATATTTACTGAAGCTGTTTTAATAGCTGTAATAACAGCAGCAATTATTACTGTTAGTTCAGTAAGCAAAGAACTGGATGACGTAGTGTTCAAAATAGCATTCAAAGATATAAAAGAAAGGTTTGGAGTAGTGAGTAACCAGACAATCCTAACCTAGAAAAGCTGGTACCAATATTGAGCAAAGAGCCATCTATATAAAACTGAAGAGAAGAAGTATTAATAAAGAAATGTGCAATGTTAAAGAGAGTTCATAGAAATGGGTTCAAAGAGATGAGTAATATGAAAAAAGGAAAAAGGTAAAGTTGAATAAGAATTGGTCGAGTCAATATATGCATAAAGTGCTAAATAATTAACATGAATTGTAAGAGATCACATCTGAGACCAATATTACAAATTGGGTTGCCATTAATGAAGGTACAATATCATATATTAGGGTTACACAATTTGATTTGATATTTGAATATTTAATTTAAAAATCAAATCAAATACAAAATCAAATTTATATTTGATTTAATTTGATCAAATTCAAATTAACGTTTGATTCGATTCAATCAAATTCAAATCAAATATTTGATTTAATTTGAATCAATAGTAAAGCTATCTCCAAAGCTTCAGAAGTAGCTCTTACTAAAAAAACCATGGTAAAAAGTGCCTCTGCAGCTTCGGAAATGCCTTTTTTACTAAGAAAACCATAGCAAAAAGTGTTTATGCAACTTCAGAAATGTCTTTTTTACTAATAAAATTGTTATGAAGTCAAGATAGCGATTATTACTAAGTTTTCTTAGTAATCCTGAAACTATAATGACAGTTATTACTAAGTTTTCTTAATAAACTAAAACTGCGATAGTGGTTATACTAAGTTTTCTTAGTAAACTAAAACTGCGATGGCAGTTATACTAAGTTTTCTTAGTAAAACTGAAACTGCAGAGTTATTTCACTAAGTTTACTAGTAAAAATTCACCTGTTATTAAACTTACTTTGTAAAAGCTATCTTTGAAATTATTTAGTGCAATTACTAATAATTTTCTTAATTAAAATTTTAGAATAACTTTATTTTAATATATCATTATAAAAATTAAAAAAATTTTATATTCAATTCAATTCAATTCAATTCAATCAAATATTTGATTTGATTTAATTTAACAAATATTTGATTTAATTTAATTTAACAAATATTTGATTCAATTTGATTCAATTTGATCAAATTCAAATTGATTCAAATTGATTCGATCAAATATTTGAATTCAATTCAATTCAATTCAATTCAATTTGAAAAAATCAAATCAAATTCAAATTGCTTAAATATTTAATTCGATTCGATTTTAAGAAACCCTACCATCTATTATAGGTGAATAGGCAACTGCTTCTTCTATATTGTGAATTCACATCAAGTGATACTAGGGTATCAGGATCATTAAAGGAGAGCCCCTACAAGGAGTAACTACAGTAGTGAAGTCATCAGCATTTTTGGTTGTAAAGTACTATAGTATAAAAAGATTCTCCTTAATTAAAATTAGTCTACCCGCTACCACAAATTCTAATGAAGGATACTAACAAATATGCAAATGGTAAAGTATCTACACGTGATCTAATCTGTTTTTTATATATTTATAAAGTATTAATAGAAAGAAATTTATCAGGCATAAGCACTTTCATAAAAGCCTATGCTGAACCTAGTTTTACTGCACAATATATTTCTTGAAGCTATGCTATAAGTAATGCTAAAGTATTAACTGCATTTCCTATACTATTATTAAATGGATTTGAAGGAGTAAACCTTCCTGCCATATTATCTGCTAATATATTAGTTTTCATAACATCATTAAATCCTACAACTCCTAATTAATGGCCATAATTAATTGCTTGCATAACCTTATTATAATAATCATCTGGTAGCTCTTGACCAATATATTGTGATATTTGAGATTAAAGTAAGACCATTGAATTTAAAACATTTGGTAGGATAATCATATTTTCAAGTGGATTATTTTGTAAATTCAAAATAATTTGTCTAAAATTTATTTCTCAAGCTTTTCATTTTTGATATAGGTTAAATACCTAGGCTCGATTGAATTCTGCTAAGTAAGCCTCAGCTTTGTATCTTCGATTTATTAATATATGATTATGCCTTTCTGCTCTCTAAGTTCTAAGCCACCATACCCGATACTCATTTACTTCATTATTTAGAACTTGTATTAGCATATAGTTATCATTCTGAAACTTTGCTCAGATTTCTTGCAAATATTCCCTAGGATTCTGGCTTGTCAAACACTTTATTCAACTACCATATTCTGATTTTGTCAAAACTGATGAATTGTACCAGTATAAGTAATAATATTAGCTAAATATATACCAACTCTATCTAATTGTCTTCTTATATTATCTGAAAGAATAACTTCTGTATTATCCAAATGTATCTGAATTCTTGCTAAAGAGGATGATGCCTCAAATTGTTTATCTAATATTACTTGTATTGTACTTTATATCCAATATTTCTTTATTATTTGAAACTTTTTTCTAACTTAGACCAGTTATTTCTTAAATATAGGTCTTAAATTGTTCAATCTTATCTTCTAGCCTTAAAATATTGATATCTTAAACAGTATTAGTATTATCTTTATATTTTAAATCCTGTAATGTTTTTTGAAGACATTGTTTAAAAGATTTTATCTCAGATACTATTTCATCTTCATGAACTAAGATTGTAAAATCTTGCTCAGATATAATTTTATAACATGTATCTAGCTTCTTGTTAAGAGTCTTAAGCTTTTTATTGAAAATATCATTTGAGACTATTTCATCTGCCAATTCTTTGTGCAACTCTTTATTAGTATCAAGGATTTTTATATAAGCTTCTTCCTCGGTTATAGACCTTCAGAAAGATAAGGTTTCAAAGAAATCTGACCTAAATATTTTTAAATATTAATATATTAATTTTGGTCTTTTTTTTAATGAATATGAGAAAAAATATTGATTCCTATTATACAAATAAATTCGAATAAAACTAGAAATTTAGATCTATCTATTGATTTGCAAAAGATTTATTATCAGCCTTCAGGCTATCAAAGAATTGCGAAAAAATTGCATGAAGGTTCTTTTAAAGCTGGGTTTGATTTTATCTTAAATGAAATATATGATTGGCTTGAGAGATAAGCTGTGTATCAGATTCATAAACCTTATCCTAAAAATATTCCAAGTATATCTTTCATTAATATTATTATACCTATAGAGGTTATTCAAGCTAATCTATGCTATATGCTTTATGATTAAATTGGAAATAAAGCTTATAAATTTGCATTTAATTGTATAAATATTGCTATCTGTATAAAATAGACCTATTTCTTAACTAAACGTGATTCTGCTAGTGTTACTATAGGCCTTGAGAAACTTTTAACTCCCAAAAATGTATGCTTACTTGGCCTAAAAAAGATTTAATGGTAGATAGGGGTTATACATGAAGTCGAAATGAAAACCCAAAAGTCAACTTTGGAAGTAAAGTCGAAATAAAAAGTCAAAATGGTCAAAATTATGTCATATCACATGATTTTATATATAGAAAAAATAAAAAACAAAAGATATACGATCTCGATAATTATTGCTTTGATTCATATTGTTACCCAACTAATGATTAGGCAGACTGAAACACGTAATTAATTGAGTAGCAGTAAGATTTAGCTCAATCTTTAGTAAGTTTTGGGAGAGACTTCGGTAAATTCGGGTTTCTGTTGACTTCAGTATTCTTTCACGATTAAGTTTCAGAATTG
>CAMKVN010000128.1:0-39892 GCA_946474995.1 Funneliformis geosporum
TTTTTGAAAATAAGCTAATGTAATATAAAATTTTAACCAATTAAAGTTTATAAGTTATAGATTAATATGTATCAAAATTTTCAATTTTTTAAAAAATGTCTCAGAACCCCATTTTCTTAGCAAACTTCCTATATATATTATTTTTATAATATATAATAAAATTTAAATATAAAACCATAAATTATTTTTATGTAAATAATAATAAAATTATTCTATTACTCTATTAGTTATTTTGTTAATATTAACCTTATTTAAAAATCATGTTGTTTAAGATTTTTTAAATAGGAAAAAATTAAGTTTATTTTACTATTAAATTTATATTACTGATAATTTAATATATTTTAGATACTATTTCTTAAATAATAATAATTTTTATTTAAAATTAATCAGAATTTTCAATTAATTATTATGCAAAATTCTATATTAAAACTTACAATTTTTTTTTAATTTTTAGTTAAATACATTATAAAATTTATTATAAATTTATTATTTTTAAATAAAATTTAATTTTTAATAATTAAATATTAAATATATACAAATTTTTAACTTTAAATTTATAATTTTTTTATATTTAAATATATAAATAAATGTTTTAATTATAAATTTATATATTTTGTAAAGTTTTTTAATAATATAAAAATAAATAAAAATTAAAAATTTTGGCTTTTATATAAAGAAAATACTTTTATTAAAAAATTTTCTAAAATTTGATTTTAAATTAATGCAAAAAATCATTAATTAATGTAATTTTTTTTGATTTTAATTAAAAAACATTATAAATTTTATTATAAATTATTATTATTAATTTATTAACTAATTTTAATATATTTAAAATTAACTTTAAAGTATAAGTAAAATTCCTTTTAAATTTGAAAGGAAAACCATTAAAGGGATAACAGTTCCCATTATCTAGTAAATATATATTAATATATATTAAAATTAATTCTATTTATTATATTAATTTTATAGAAATATGTATTAATAAAAGTTTATATAAAAGTAAATTTTTTACTAAAATTTTATTATAATTATTAGGAATGTTAAATGGTCCTAAACGATCCTAAAAATCCCAATAAATTTACCAATTTTAGAGAAGATTTTTATTTTATTGGGATTATATTTTATTTTCTAATAATAATTTATTAATTGAATATTTATTACAAATAAATATTAAACTTAGTAGAAACCCAGAATCTTAATTTTTGAAACTTAGGACCCTAAGAATTGGATTTCACCTTGATGGACCCATGATAATTATCGATTTCAAAGTTCATATTTCTTTTAAAAGTTATTCATAAAAATTTAATATTACAAATTTTTTATCAAGAGTTACTTATTATAGATAAGCAATTAGACTTTTCTATAACTCGTAATTTCTATATTGTTACAATAATTTGGAACTGTTTAATATTTCAGAATTATTTAGGATGGAACCTTTGCAATATAAAGGAGGAAAACTGCCGGAAAAATAAATGTTAAATTTGAACATATTTTGGTAAAGGCCCTATGACCGGTGACACAAGATGTCCCGTTCAAAAATTGAGTACCAAAAACACCAATGATTTATTTTATTACTATATACCATTTTTATTATGTGATTTAAATTCGTTTTAAGATCCGATACGTGTGTAAATGTATAAAAAAAGAAATATTCCATGAAATGTATCTACCATGAAAATTCTATATTTAAGCCTAGAAATAATCGCGTCTCTTTTTCAGATACTTTCAGATTTAGAGACGTTTAAATAGTAAAAATATTTTCAAAATATTTTCAAATATGTTTGTCTTCAAGAGAGGTTTGTGTTAATGACTTTAAATATAATATTTTAATATATTTACATATAATTTATTGTATTTCAACAAAAAAATTTTCCTTTTTTCCTTTTTCAGATAGTCGTAAAGAACGCGTTGCTTTCGATAAAGTAATTATACAATACTTTAGAAAGAATAATATAACATCATTTGGAAAGTTCCTTTAAATTAATTCCATTCTATATTTTAGATTACTGCGCGTATTAATAAATTATGTTACGGTCTTGATTCCAACTTTGTTGACCCTGTATCTGTAACTCAAAAGGTATGTTGATAAATAAAGGTGCTTTGATTTCATATATAAATTTTTAGGTCAAAATTAAAACAATTACTTTTTTAAAAATATTATCAAGGTTATTTCGGGAGTTTATCAGGGCGTTAGTACCGTTGAATTAGATAATTTAGCCGCAGAAACGGCAGCGTATATGACTACTAAGCATCCGGATTATGCTATTCTTGCTGCTCGTATTGCTGTTTCTAATCTTCATAAAGAGACTAAAAAGGTCTTCTCCAATGTTATTGAAGATCTTTATAATTATATAAATCCAAAAACGGGAAATAGCGCATCAATGATTTCTGAAAATACATATAATATTGTGATGAAAAACTCTGAAAAGCTTAATTCGGCTATCATTTATGATAGAGATTATAAATACAATTATTTTGGATTTAAAACACTTGAACGATCTTACCTTTTGCGAATAGATGGGAAAATTGCAGAACGACCTCAACATATGCTTATGCGCGTATCAGTTGGAATTCATGGTGATGATATCAAAGCCGCTATTGAAACTTATAATTTAATGTCAGAAAAATACTTTACACATGCCTCTCCAACTTTATTTAATGCCGGTACACCACGACCGCAACTTTCAAGTTGTTTTCTATTAACCATGAAGGATGATTCAATAGAGGGAATCTATGATACTTTGAAAACGTGTGCAATGATTTCTAAAACTGCAGGTGGTATTGGTTTGAACATTCACAATATTCGTGCGTCTGGATCTTACATTGCCGGAACAAATGGTTATTCAAATGGAATCATCCCTATGTTACGTGTATACAATAATACCGCCAGATATGTTGATCAAGGAGGAAATAAACGTCCAGGAGCGTTTGCTGTTTATTTAGAATTATGGCATCCCGATATCTTTGATTTTATGGACTTAAAAAAAAACACTGGAAAAGAAGAAGTTCGTGCCAGAGATTTATTTTACGCACTTTGGATTTCTGACCTTTTTATGAAAAGGGTGGAATCTGATGAAGATTGGAGTTTGTTTGATCCATCTGAAGCTCCTGGATTAATGGATGTTTGGGGCGATGAATTCGAAGTTAGTATAATTGTTTGTAATTGTTTGGTGTATTGTAATAAAAAAAAAATATATTTATTTAATGGCTTACTTTTATTTTTTTAGAAATTATATGAATCATATGAGCGTCAGGGACTTGCAAGAAAACGTGTTAAAGCTCAGAAAATATGGACGGCAATTCTAGAATCCCAAATTGAAACGGGTACACCATACATGCTCTATAAAGATTCTTGTAATCGTAAATCTAATCAGCAAAATCTTGGCACAATTAAATGTAGTAATTTATGTACTGAGATTGTTGAATATTCAAGTCCAGACGAAGTTGCCGTGTGTAATTTAGCTAGTATAGCATTATCCATGTTTGTTGATAATAGAAAATCGTATGATTTCAAGCGTTTACATGAGGTATTTCAGAATTTTTTTTTCATCATAAATCGTATTATTTTTATTTTTATTTTTATTAACTTTATTGAATTAGGTCACAAAAGTTATAACTCGAAACCTTAATAAGATCATTGATATAAATTACTATCCTGTTGAAGAAGCTCGCAGATCCAATTTCCGCCATCGACCAATTGGTATTGGTGTCCAAGGTATTATTATATTTCCCTGAAAATTTTCTTTCTATTTAAAAATCATTTTAAAACTTCTTTATTGTATTTAAAAGGATTAGCGGATGCTTTCCTTGCTATGCGACTTCCATTCGATTCTTTACATGCCAAGGAACTGAACAGACAAATATTTGAAACAATGTACCATGGTGCTTTAGAAGCATCATGTGAATTAGCAGAACAACTCGGTCCATATGAAACTTATCAAGGATCACCAGTTTCTAAAGGCATTTTACAGTATGACATGTGGAATGTTGTGCCTACTGATTTATGGAATTGGGATTTATTGAAACAAAAAATAGCAAAATATGGTGTACGAAATTCATTATTACTGGCACCTATGCCTACTGCTTCTACATCACAAATATTGGGTTTCAATGAATGTTTTGAACCTTATACGAGTAACATATACACACGACGTGTACTTGCTGGCGAATTTCAAATTGTAAATCCTTGGTTATTAAAAGATTTGGTGGAATTAGGATTATGGAATGATCAAATGAAAAATAGAATAATAGCGGATAATGGAAGTATTCAGAAAGGTAATTTATATGATTGCTTCTGTTATTTATATATATATATAGAAGGATTATTAATTATAAAACTAAATATTAGCTTCCGGGATTCCGGAAGAACTTAAAGCTTTATATAAAACTACGTGGGAAATATCGCAGAAAGTGATTATTGATATGGCGGCAGATCGTGGCGCCTTTATTGATCAATCTCAGAGTCTTAACATACATATTGCAGAACCAACTATCGCAAAATTAACCAGCATGCATTTGTAAGTATAAATTATTATAAGAATCGATATTAAGTAATAATTCACTCACATAAATTACTTAATAAACAAGTTATGGATGGAAGAGCGGTCTGAAAACAGGTATGTACTATCTAAGAACTAAGCCTGCTGCGGATGCCATCAAAGTAAGTGATTTATACTTTAATCATCATCTAATAATAGTATGTTGATTTGGAGTGATATTAATTTAATATCTGTGTTATTTAAGTTTACTGTTGATCAATTATCTTTAAAAGAAGCTGAAATCACCAAATGAGTTCTTTTAAGATTTTATGGAAGGCAAACCTTTTTATAATAAGAATGGGATGTAATCTATTGAATACTACGGGATATTTTTTTTTCCTTCGATTGTAAACTAAGATTTTTTATAATCAAAAAAAAAAAGTACTTAAACGAGATTTACAACATAAAAAAAAAAATATATTTGTTTATAAGAAATGATAAAAATGTTTATGAGTATTCTTTTAAAAAATTGTGAATTATGCTTTTCCATGATTACTTCGAGGCGAATAATCATTGCGCTTTTCTGAACTAGAAATATCACGTCTTGATTTAAATTCATTACGATAACGAGAACGAGCATTATCTTCCTGATAGTGTCTTGATGAAGGTGGTGAAACGCTACGAAAAGATTTCCTTTCCGAATGTGTAGAAAATTCTTTTGAACTATGATTTCTTTGCGATCGACGTGGAGGGGAAAAACTATCATCTCGATATCTTCGAAAAGGAGATACACTGTCCCGATTTCTTCTTGAATGCGGTGATAAACTTCCATCACGATTTCTTCTAGAAGAAGGAATACTACCCTCTCGGTTTCTCCTTCGTGTAGGAGATCCTTGACGCCGTCTTGGGGATCTAGGCATTCTGTGATCTCTAAAATTATTATGTCTTTCAGCATCTCTATCAGAATGATCATCATTATTTCTTCTTGAAAATTTTTCATTTGTATCGCCATCTACTTGTTTACTAATACGACGCGATGAATTCAAACGTTTGCCACGAGTATCTCGACTACTATTACTTTCTGTATTGCTACTTTCGCTTCCACTTTCGCTTACACTTGAGTTCCTTTTTCGACTCTTTTCGCGAATTTTATTTTTATAATCATCTTTATTTCTGTATAACATTAATTTCAATTACATATTAGACAAAAATATTTAATTTTTATGAAAAAAAAAAATAAAAGATTATTTTTCAATTATGGCTTAAAGTATAAATGTACTTACATTTCTTCACGTCGATGATAATATTTTCTATCATCATCTTTTTCTACTAGATGGCTCTCTTTCTCACGTTGAAGATTGCGTAACTTTTCTTTCTTCTTTTTGTCTTCCTCCCATTTTTCCTCCCATTTCTTGTCTCGTTCTATTAATTCACGCTCTTTCTCTTCTAATCTTTTTTGACGATCTTCAAGTTCTTTGTCTCGTTGAGCAACTCTTTCACGTTTTTTCGATTCCTGTAATTCACGATCAAATGCTGCACCCTCAACATAATATTGCGAATTAATACCTAAAGCTCTCATCATTTTTTCATTCTCCGTGATTTTAGCCTGAGAAAGATGATGAGTCTGATATTCTTGAATGCTAATAAAAATATATTTAAGATTTTATTAATATTAAATAATGATAATAAGGTTTACATTTTTTAAAAAAATACAAACTTTTTGTTATCCTTCACAATATCAATAGATCTAAGCATCGATTGACGAAACGAATTGACTTCTTTTTCAATTTCTTCCTCAGTTTTCCTGTGAGAGAATTTATTGGAATAAGAAACCTTTTTTAAAAATAAATAATTATATAAATAAAAATAAATAAATACTTTTAATATTTACCCGGCCTCTTCAAGTTCCTGTTGAAAAGTTAAACACTTTAATTCCACTTGTCGCTTTCTTTCGTGATCTAATATTTCTTGATTAGGTTTACGATTAGCGAAAGCAAAAGAATTCGCTTTGGCTTCATCTAAAGATTCGATTTGAATATCTCTGCGAGGTTTGATATTAGCTTGATTACGAACTACGTAACCATTTGTCCCAGACCCGCGAGGAGTAGAAAGTCCTACGTTGCCGTACATATTTGCGTTTTGAACAAGAGAATTGAATAATTTTAAACAGTATTTATATATAAACCACGTGGTTAGGTGAAAAATTTTATGACCTGATCATAACATGATCGAATCTATGGATAAACATTTCTCCAGTATCATTATTTTTTTTGTTATTCGTGTTACGAATATAGTATGAAAGGAGATCCTTCTAAATGTAGAACATGTCAATATAAATAATTCAAATGCAAAAAAATAATATTTTTAATTGGAATTTTCCAATCATCAAATCATGTAAATTAATAACCATCGAATTTGTACATGACAATTTTTTTGGAGGGTCATTATTAAAGAGCGTTCTTATTCTATCAGTCCTTCCTTTTTTAGTAAAAAAAAATTAGTTATCAAAATTGGCATCTTGATATGTTTGTGTAACATTCGTCAGAGAAAAATAATCATTTCGAGCAAAAAAACTTTTGATTTTGCATATAACAATCAATACTTTTCAATTAAATGATATGCACTTTTATAATAAATTTTTTTGAATCATTTTAAAGTTTATGGGTAATTTCACCAGATTTTTAAATTTTATAATAAAAAAATCTTTATTAATAATCTTTTATGATAATTTACATAACGATAAGTTTTGATTTAGAATGGAGGTAAAATGATGATGATAGAGGTGAAAACAAATAGAAAAACAAAGAAACAAAAAAAAAAAATCAAAATCAAAATACCAAAGAAAGTGAAGATAAATGAAATGGAGGCAAAATGTTGGCAAGTAAATAATAGTTAGAAATAAATAAATAAAGAAACAAAAAAAAAAAATCAAAATGAATACATATAATTACAAAACTGAAAGAAAAAAAAGGTGAAAATAAAAATTAATCTTATAAAATGAAATAATAAATCAATTAAAGAAAATACCAAAAAAACAAATATATGATAAAATCCATATAATTGAAAATAATATAATTAAATTAAAATATAAAAAGAAGTCTAATAATGAAAATATTAACTGAAAGATAAAGTTAAAGTAAAAATTAACTGAAAAAAACTAAAACTTACCAATTACTAAATTGAGAAATTTATCATTATTTCTAAAACACAAATTTTTTTTATTTATAACATTTTTTATAATTTTTTTCAATCATACTTTATACTATTTTATAATTTTAATAGATTATTTCAAATGTTTTTTATATGCAAATGGATAATCAATTACTTCATATTATATTTTATTAATTAAAAAATAAAACATTATCTTTAAAAATTTAAGTTTTAAAATAAAAAATCTTATATATTATTAAAAATAAACCCATTATTTTATTAAAAGAAATTTTAAGTTTAAAATAAAATTATTAAAAATTATATTTTAAAAATAAAACATTAAACAATATAAATTATAACATAAATAAATCAAAAAAATGTCATATTAATAGGTTATATCTGATTTTGAAATTTAATAAAGTATTTTATGCTTATATTTTAGACAATTATAATATAAGTTATTTGCTATTAAAATAAGTATAAAATATTATCCCTTCAATGATTTGCTTCCAAATTTAAAAACAATTTTACTTACTAATTAAGTTAATTTTAGATATATTATAAATTTATAATGTATTTTAACTAAAATTATAAAAATTGTAAGTTTTTATATAGAATTTTATATAATAAAAATCTTGAATGAAAATCATTAACATTTAAGGGATAAATAATTATAATTAGTAAAATATGATTTAATGATGAATTTATAATAATTTATATAATATTAATAATTTTTCTATTTTTAAATTTTTATAAATACTTAGCTTACTGTACATATTAATAAACATTTCTTTTCTTTTGTGACTGTTAAATAAAATAAAAAAAGAATGATAATATTTTATCTTAAAAAAAAAATATAAAAAAATATTATTTTAGTTATACTATACACAATATATCTCTATCAAAAAAGCCTGTATCATATTATAAGATATCATCATTGATTTAGTATTGGCTAAGCAAATTGGTATTTGAAGTTCAAAGTAAATAGACCTGTCTTTTGTTACTTGCTATTATTGATAAGTGTTGATGACTTTAGAATATGATGATGATGACATGGATACCTTCTTCACAATTGCTATCATTAATCATAAAGGTGAGAATGATAATGGTGATGGTGTTTGTGATATCTAAATATAAGTAATATTTAATTATTACTAATATTTAATATTTTTTAATTTATACTTAAAGGTTTAAATTTACACTTGTTTCATAATTATATCTTTAATAAGTGAAAAAAAACTTACAAGTCTATTAAAATTTTTCACAGTAAAGATGAAACATATTGGCGAGAAAAAAAAAGAGTTATAATACGATGATGATAGTGCTATTTTAAATTCATTTTATTATTGAACAGGACGTAATTGAAAAAATAAATATTTGAATAAAAAAATTTTTATTTACATTTACAAATGCATATATTTAATATGCAAATTTAAGCGCTTATTTTCTTTTTTGCATTTTATTATAATTTCTATAATTATTATTATTATTATTATTATTATTATTATTAAAATATTAATTTTGCTTTATTTTTTTTTTTTTTTTTTTTTTATTATTATTATTATTATTATTATTATTATAACCCAACCCAACCGATCGGCATATAACTAATTTTTCATATAAAACAAAATATATGCCGATCGATCAGTCGGTTGGGTAGGATTTTCCACCGCAGCGACTTCTTCTGACGATATCTTCGAAATCGCCGTATCGTCTACGTGATGCCATTCGCTATTTTTACGAAGTATATCAGCCGTGTAATGTCCACCAGTGGCCGACTTCCCGTGATGGTAAACGACTATAAAAAAATTTTTTGGATCATACATCTACATCTCAAACAAACATGATAAATACTTTTTAATAATAATAACTTACCTCCGAAAAGTCTGTACTCTACTGCTTTTTTAGGGCGGCGTGTGGGGGCAAAGATTTCTTTATAAAATAAATAATACAATAAAAAAATAAGCAAATTTTTTGTTATAAAGACTCTTATCACAAAAATTTAAAAATAATTACCGGGCTGAATCGACAATGTTGTCGAGTACCCAATATGTTTACTGAGTTTTTGCGCCCCACCAACGTTGTCATAAACGAACCTTTTCAAGTGGAGAGTTAATATCGGTGGAAGTTCCTCAATATAGAGGCGCTTTGTAGCTCGTACCTATACAGTGTAAAAAAGCAAATTTTTTTTTTAAAAAAAAAATACTATACTAGATAACGTATCAGAATATTAACATACTAAGCCATTTTTGGGTGAGTAGAAGTCATCAACGTATTCTGGGACAGTTAAGTTTTTTAGAGCGTCCCCAATTGTTTTTACATCATCCGGCTAAAAATAATTAATTAATTTAATCTTTATGTGTATACTAACAAATAATAATTAAATTTACCTGTATATCAAGCTGCAGCGACTGATATGGTTGCAGCGTGATAGAATCAGCGCTTCCAGGACATATTAATTCTGATCTGAATTTACCACCGAATATGTGACTAATAGGCGTTTCTTCAATATCGGTCTAAATTTAGAAGTAAATAATTAGTAAACTAGGTTTATGAGTTAGAATTAATCATATTTACTTTAAATTGCTTATCGACATACCGTCCTGGTAAAACTTGTTCGATTCTTAGGACCAACTTCCATCCAACCATCATCTTTAACAGTTTTATCGAATTGTTGAATAAGGGGGTTATCTTTTTTTAGAGCTATCATCAATTGTTATATAACTTTTAATTTTCGAATTATAACAATAGAACTAAACGTTATTTAGATAAATTTACCTGCTAAGAACTCTTCATGTAGCCCATCAAGGAGGAACCCAAGAAATTCTTCGGCATCTTCCTGTCGTCCTTTCATGGAATCGAAACGCTTGAGTCCTCTTAATGCATCATATACATATTCAGGGGACAACGCTTCTCCAAATTCTATAATAAAAAAGGTATTATAAATTATTTATAATTTAACAATTAATATAATTCAATTCGTATGACGTACAATTATACATGATAAAATATACCTTCGACACCTTCGTGACGTTTAGTTTGCTTGTATTCGTTAATAAACATCACCCTTTAAATATTATAAAAATAATGGAGTTATTCATAGATGAAAATAACAATAATTGTTAAGTTTATTTATAGACAAACTTACAAAGAATCGACAAGAGGCGTCTTACTATTGAAATTATGAGCGACTTCTTTATCAATGAGTGCGAGCAGATTACAGAACGGTGGACAATGTGAGAGTGTTTGTAATATCTATATTAAAAATATTAAGACGCTTAGAACATTGAAAACATCCATAATCACTTTTATAAAAAAAGCTCGAACATACCGCGTTCATAAAACACATATTACCATTATTTATGAGTCCTCGCGGACCCATTGTTACATCATCGAAAGATGGATTGAAATCCTTCAGTAAACCTATTAATATAAGAATAGCATTATTATCATACAAATGAAGTAAATAATTGTGTAATCCTTAAATTGAGGTGTTTTATTACCTGCTAATCCTCCTACTTTAGGCCTTCCATTCGTTAACGGAACAGCAAGTTTTTGTGGCTTTTGTGATTTGATATGAGAATCTGGAGGCTTCGTGTTTGATTTAGAATTATCATTTAAAACGGTAACAGGCTTTGAATTTTCGACTTTCGGGAAAAGGTCGGCCCAACGCTTTGTTGACGATTTTTTAGGTGAAATTACACCATTTGAATTTGGTTGACTTTCGGGTGAATTTTCATTTGTCGATCGCTCGCTCGATGATTGATTATTTGAAGATAAAATTACTGAATTGTTTTTCTGTGCAACTTGTGATAATCCATTATTTAGATCATTATTTTTATTGTTTTCGGAAACTTTAGTCGGCGATTTTCCATTAATATGAACATTTGATGTGGAATGCTTTACGGCCTTGATCGTTTGCTGATTGACTGTGGAAATAAAATGAAAAGCAGTATTTGGTGACGTTATTTGCATGGCTTTCATGGCCGCTTGTGAAAATGATATATTATGTTTATTACTACATTCTTGTGGCTTTGAGAGTGTAGATTTTATTTTTACACCGCCTAATTTGAAATTTGATGTTTAGAATAATTATAAAATTAGGGAAATTTTTTAACATAAGTTTTAAGTTTGAATTACCTCTCCTTAGAGGTGGAAACCCTATGTTAAATGGCACCTGAAAAAAATAAAAATTATTTAAGTTAGAAAAGTTGGCTATAAAAAGACTTAGAAAAAGCGCAATCAGATAAGGTATATGCCTTTAATGCCAAGTTTTTCTGTGTGTTATTTGTGATTGCTTCAATAGCTTCTCTTCCTGAGAACGACCCGTATATCGGCTTAAATTCCTTCTAACAAGTAAGTATTTTAACATATGTAACAAAATTACTCAAACATTTGATCAAAAGCAATGAAAAAACTAACCTTTTGTGAATGCATGTTTGTTTGTGCGATGTTTTCTTTTTAGGTGAAAGAGCAAATAGCTTTAAGTTTATTAGAGATTTTGAAATTTAGAAAGGCTCTAATTCAGAGCGTTACATTAAAAAAATCAAATTTAATAGATAATTGTACGATGCGAGTGGTAAACCTTTTACTTATTTATACTTTATATTTTACCTGAATTATTCAAAAAACTTTGACAAAATTTTAAAAGTTTGGTGAGATCGTTATTTCAAAAGTATTGAAAAACTGTAATTGTTGGTTAGGAACTTAAAAGGATTGATTTGATGGAACAATTTCTCTCTTCGTAATCACATAATCCCGTGATCGCCTACCAAATCCCAATTCTTTAATTGTCACATGACTCTTTAATGATTATCGAAATCGTGCATGATTTTTAACGCTTTTATGTGATAACTATAGCTATAGGTTAAGAACTAGGTATTTCTAATAAAAATATGTGGCTACATCCATCATTATTACACGTTTAAAAATATCATTGCAGAATTAACATAAAGAATAGACGATTCGATCTACAAATTCAATTTTCAAAGCGTAATAACGTTGTGGATATTTAAATTGATCTTTACATCGGGAACAAATCTGTAAAAAAACGAAATTCAGAAACAAGCATAATGCAGCATCTCTTAATTCCGTAAAATGTTGTTTTATAGAACTTGATGCATGTCCTCGCGAAGAAGAAAAGCTACATGCTCCATAATTAATGACAACTGAATTATTATAAAATCCTTTTTATTTCTAATAATTTTTCGGCATATATGTAATAGATAATAATCCCTTTCGCTTTTCAATAAATTATCAAATTTAATCCGTCGAAATCTTTTTACACCATAATAAGTATGAAGTTCATTAATCTTGGTGAATATATTGTAAATGACTAATATACTGAGCTTTAGAGGAGATGCGAGAAGTAGGAAGGTGGTTGAGAAAATTGTTAAATAATAACGATAATGTTAATGTTGATTTTCGTACTAATTTGTAATAACCCTTTTATGATCATCAACAGTTATCTCGTCAAATAATAATATCTCATTTTTTATTTAATGAAATAAAAATCTGCTTCAATATGACATCGGCCATATTTTTGTATATTAAAAATATGAGCCCAAATAAATCTCCAAATTGTGTTTTTGAAATTCTTATAATTATATTATTACTAACACACATTTTTTTGATATACTTGTCATTATATCCAAATTTTCTTACTGATCTCTAAAACCAAATTACAACCTTATACCAATGATCTTAAATACTCAATTCACAGAAATGTTAAATAGATATTGCAGTCATTAGGTAATAATAATCTTTCAACAGATCTTTCTCAGATCATACAAAAATCAAATGGAAAACTTAAAACTTCTTTCTTATGTATTTTCAGAAACTGTTATACTAGAATTTCCCTACAATTAATATCATGCATTATCTATTATAAATATGCATATGTAGGTATCATAATAACAATAATAAGCCATATTATTTTTATTACAGATTCTATAAGAACTAGAAAGTTCTATATTATTAATAAAATCATATATCTTCTCAAATAAAAGCAAAAGTCTTATTTCCCGATAACACCTATAGGTAGTATCATGACTGAGATAGGATATATCCTTGAACAGAATAGTCTGAAACAATCTAGGATCTTGGACAAAGGATTGCTAATAACTGAAACATCTAAAACATTAATATATATTGTATTAAAAAATTGATTATTAGAATTTTTTATTATAATTAAATAGTATAATAATATTATTTATTTATTTATTATTAAATGGTAATTCTAATTCCTTAAAAAGAATCTAATTTTCATTTAGCATTAGGATTAATTGCAGAATAGATAATATTATTAATATTATTAATCGTTGTTTCATTTAATTCATCAATTATATCATTTTCTTTATCTTTCTTATTTTAAAATTTAACATTTCTTTTTTTAACATTTTTGTATATCCTTATAAATACTTATCAAATTCTTTTATATAGTTAAATTATTATTTTCTTCTTTATCTTCTTTATTTTCAGGATTTTTATTAAGATCTTTATTATTATTTATTTAATCTTTAATATCAGTTATAATATTAAATACAGTTAAAATATAAGAAGAATTAGAATAAACATAATGATTTCATGTAATATCTGCTTTTAATTTGCTTATATTTAAAGTTTTTGATTACTAAAAATAATAGATTTATAGTTAAATATTAAAATATTATATATATATATATATTACATTTAAATATTATAGATAAAATAAAATAAAATAAATACCATTAAATGATTTTACTGATTTTATTGCAAAAAAAACCTAAAGACACTCAATAGAAACTGTATTTTCACAAATTCTAAACAATCTGCAAACAACAAAACCCAATTTATTTATAAAATTTTTTGTAAAACACCAATACAGTCAAACCTTAATATAATAAACTCTTGATATAGTGAATTTTTAAATCAAATATATTAAATATACTTTATTATAGTGAACCAGCCAATTTAATTCTTTAAAAAATTTATTATTAGCTTATAATAAAGTTAAGATTCAGATTCTAGAGGTTGTTATATCAAGAGTTTATTATATCTTTAAATATTGTCATTAAATTGCTTATATGTATTATCATTAAATAAATATTTTTTCATATAAAATTCATCAAATTCATGTATAATACAAATTGTTTTTTTTTCAAATCATGTTTGATAATAATAGTAAATAATAAAGATAGGTATCATAATTAAAAAATGATGCAATTGAGCTGCAACTTGTGACGTAATTAAATTTCCTTATAGCACAATTAAGTTATATATCAATTGAAATTTGAAAATAATTATGGAGACTATCTTTAATAAATAAGCTACTGACTAAAAGTAAAATAATTAATATTTAAATGTTTTTATAATTATTTCAAGATAGATTAAAGAATGTATAATTTGAAATAATTGTATTTTATCTTGTTGAAACATATTAAATAATTTACAATAAGGATATATATTAATCAAAATCATTTCTTTTAATTCTAATACCTTTCAGTAAATATCCAGCTGGTTTAGTCATGTGATTTGACAAAAAATCAGCTTAAGTTACAAAAATTAATAATCATTTATTACATTATATATAATTTAGCATTATTTTAGTATTATGACCTTTTAGCAAACATTTAGCTGATTTAGTTATACTATTTGGTAAAAATTCAGTTTGAGTTTAAAATTCAGAATAAAAATTATAACAAATTTATTGTTATTTATTACATTATACATAATTTAGTATTATTTCGATATTAAATCTTTAATAAACATTCAAATGATTTAGTACAGCAAACTTTCAGTTATTCTTTAAAATTTAACATGAAAATTGATTATTATTTGTTATATTGTATATAATTCAATATTATATTAGTCAGGTTTTGATTTATTATTAAAAATTTATATTATAAATAAAAGTTAACAAATATAAAATTTAAGATTTATTGGATCTATAGCTAAATATTCAATGGCATTTGGATAAGTAAAAAATTTATATTTTACTAGTATAAATTGATAAAAAATATTTTGTATTGGAATAATACTATTATGATTATTAGAAAAAGATTTATTTTTTCATAATTCAATATTACAAGTTTTTTCATCATTATTGATACTAAAATAATATTGAACTTTATATGTTTTTGTTAGCTTATATTACTAAATAAATGCTAAATTATATTCTGTTGATCTATTCTCAAATTGATTATATGCTTAAAATTTTATTGGATTTTATTAACAAAATAATAAATTTGATTATCAAATATTATACAATTCACTAAAATAAAAAATTTTTTTTATGTTAAAATGATATAATCAAGCCAAACACCTTTGAACTAACTTTACATTAGCTGAATTTGTTTATTGTAATATGATTAAGTATAATCAAATCTTCAGAATGATGCCTTGAAATTATGTGTTTCATATGTTGTTGTATAATATTTAAATATTAAATCAAGTATCAACTTAGGCAATATTATATTGAATTTAGAACTTAACATTTTTACAGAAAATAATTTGCATCCAATAATAATCAATTCTGTATGTTTCTCAAATTAAACTAAAGTTGTTTCATTTCATTAGATAAATATTCATTATCTTCTAATAATGAATCAATAATAGTTTGATTATTAAGCAAATCTAAATCTTTTGTTTAAATATTTACTGAACTACTAATTTTTCTAATACAATTATCATTTATTAATCTGCATATTATTTCTGGCTCAATTTGTCTATAACTACTTGATAATAAACCTAAATAATATTAACATATGGATGGTGTGCTATTGAAATTAAGATACGGATTATATGATTTACTATGTCTTATGTTTTAATTTTAATAGCATACCACCCATATTTCATTATTTATTAGCATATTTCATTATAAAAATCAGCAAAAAAAAGAAACTACAATTACCAAGTATCCCATTTATGTGTTCAAATGAGAAACACCAGAAAGTATATAATATGCTGAAATCATATGAGCATTTTTGTAAATAAAGCGAAAAATGAAGATTCAGTATTATTTTATCACGTTCATAATGTTTCTTAATTAACTTTTCATGAGCTTTTTGTACTGAATCAAGTTCCAGAATTTGACTTGTTAGAATTGAACAAACTCTAACAAAATGTGTTAGAATCATTCAGTCAATTGCTGATAAATGTTTCCAAAGTGTTGTATTTGCATAAATTGTATAAAATGTTCACCATTGATCTGCTGTAAAGTTGAAAAAACCTTCTTATCAGTTGATTTTTCAAGGGATTTTACCCAAATCAGCTGGAACTTGAATCTGATTCATATTTCTTTGGATACTTTTAAGAGCATCTGAAGTTAAAATCTTCTCATCAATCCAAATTTGTTTAACTATCCATTTCACTATGCTTAAAAATAGGCAATACATTGGGTCGACCGTTAAAAATCGAATTGGGTCAAAGTATGGTAAACAAAGTAATTCAAACCATCTAATGCTAGTATGCTTTACAAATCACTTTCTGTTAGCATCTGAATTACATCTTCACCAGCCAAGTAAATGTTGTGAGTAATCACAGGGAGTAAATCATTCGTTTATGTTACTCATTCCCATCATGAAAATTTTTTAAGTGTAAACCTTCGCAAGATTTACATAGCCTTCGTAACCCTTTGTAACCTTTTTCACGACTGGAGCATTAGAAACGGCCAACACTTCAATATACGACGGATTCGACCAATTTGTGTAATGACTTATTAGATGTAGATAGATACAATTTTTCTTTTACTTATTTTTTACTTTTTCACACTAAATGTTGACGATTTTACTTTTCTGCCGAATCTTCGAGTCATTACTAATCTTCGTGGGGGTTATTTAAAGATAAGCATAAGGGATCCATTGATCTTTATTGAAACGTTTCCGCAATTACGTATTATTGATGTCTTTTTCTACAATTTAAAACAGTTACTCGACTCTTGTCCAGAGTTCAAATTATATCAAATAGCTATTCTTTGCGTTTCTGTATTTTTTTTTCGGAAATTCCAACGAAGCTAAGAAATAGAGATAAATCCTGCATTCTCCGAATTATAAAAATTCTATTTATTCAAAAAAAAGCTTAGTCATGCCAACAAGTAATATGATTAAAAAAAGATCTGATTTTCACATTGGAATGGAGCGGAGCATCTAAATGAAATCATGTTGGGTTCTAACTTTGTACCTTATACGAAAACCCGTAAATATACATGTATATTTGTTTGCTGGTGATTTTCAAACACTTTAACCAACTTTTTTTTATATAGTCAATAATGCCAGTGTTATTTTTGGCGAAACTGTTTCTGTCGGAAAAGATGACTTTGGGTCTTTTATTAACGAGCGTCACACTTTTATTGATAAGTCAATGCTTATAAAAGAGTTTATTGAGAGTTCAGATTCTGTATCTCTTATTCTTCGTCCTCGCCGATTTGGCAAGTCAACAAACTTATCCATGTTACGCCGCTTCTTTGAAATATCGCATTCCCAAGAAGAAATTTTTATCTCTAAAAAACGAAAACTTTTCGAAAAGTTGAAAATTTCGACCGAAACAAAAATTATGGAAAATCATTTGGCTAAATATCCTGTTATTCATATCTCACTTAAGGTTTGTATTGATATTAAATTTCATTTACAATTATTATTAATATTATTTTTATTATTATTATTTTTATCTTGAACCATCTATGTGGCCTAAATTTATTTATGATAATCTTACATCCATTACGAAATAGGATTTAACTGCTGACAATTGGGATGGTATGATTATAAACTTAAGAACATTGGTAGCTGATCTTTACGGAGAATACCGTTACATTATCGACACGTTATATCCAGATGAAAAGAACAATTATCAACGAATCCTTGCTGAAGATCAAACATATCCAAGTTTAGCATTTGCTTTAAAGCAACTTTCTAAATATTTACAACGATACCATAAAAAACAATGTATTGTACTAATTGATGAATACGATTCCCCGATGGAATGTGCCTATAATAAAGGATATTTTAAAATTGCAAATGAATTTTTTAAGAATATGTTTTCATCATTATTGAAGGTAAGATATATTTATGACCATTTATTATTATTGCTGTTATTTTTTAATACACATTTCTGCTTCGAATTTTTTTTTTAGAGCAACGATACCAATGTCATGAAAGCAATGTTGGTTGGTGTATTGCAAATCGCGAAATCAGGATTCTTATCAGGGCTAAATAATATTCAGGCTTACCCTTTGCATAGTCCATTACCTATTTATACGGATAAATTTGGATTCACATCTGATGAAGTAAAGCTATTGTTAACAATGCGTGAAGAATTGCAGATTGAGGATATCCAAAAATGGTATGACGGCTATTCCGCAGGTGGCTATGTACACTTATATAATCCATGGTCCATTATCAATATGATTTCAAAAGGCACTTTATGTCCTTATTGGACTAGTACGGGAAGCACAAAAACGGTGAAGAATTTCCTATGGCGAGCAAGCTCTTCGTTCAAGAAAGCTGTCGAGGAGTTGCTAAAAGGGGAAGCTATTGCTGATATTAAGATTCAAAACGATCTTGAATATTTATATTTGGATCAATATCAAGATACTACTATCTGGACGCTCTTGTACTATGGAGGATACCTTACTATGAACCTTGAGAAAAAATTAATTATACCAAATTTAGAGGTTCGTACAGAATGGATTAATTGGGTGACCGATATGTCATTTTTTAAAGGCGGGAAAACGGTCATATCAATGTTAGAGCATCTTCTACTTGGAAATCTGGATTCATTTAAAAATGAATTTGAATGCATGGTCATAGATACGCTTTCGTTTTATGATGTAGGGGGGTCTAAATCTGGAAAAAATGCAGAATACGTTTATCATGCCTTTTGCTTAGGAATGTTCGTTGTTGCTCGTGATCGAGGCTATAACGTTGATTCTAATCGTGAGGCTGGTACAGGAAGATATGATGTAAGGATAGTTCCAAAATCAGGTGCTATAAGTGATGCAGCTGTTGTCATTGAATTTAAGGTTGTTGATGATATGAAAAACCTTCAAAATATTGCTCAAAAGGCATTAAATCAAATTGAAGAGAAGCAGTATAGAGCAACTTTACAAAATGAAGTCAGAAAAGTTTTGGAAATAGGAATTGCGTTCAAAGGGAAAATGTCTTGTGTATTGGGACGCTCATTGCGTAGAAATGAGAATAATACATGGAGCGAATCTTCACAATGATTATAAAGTTAAAAAAATTTAAATTGAATTTTTTTCTCTTTTTTTTTTGCATTATCCAATGATTACTTAAGAATAGCATTGTTATATTACTATCTACCGGACATAGTTGCTTGGATACTTTTGTTAGATTGATGAATAATTTACAGTAATCATATGCTGTTTAAAATTAATAAAAAACGGATTTCCAATTTATGATATCGAGATTTATTTACTACATTTATTTGAAGTTCAAAATTACTCATGACACCTTTTAAAACATCAATTTAAAAATATATCTAACATTAATCCCTCTTAACGTTTAGCAGAAAACATGTTCACAAAAAAAAGGCTGGAATTGCTCGTTGACTTATTAATTTCATCTTTGAGAAATTTCTAAGATATTAAATTAATATTATCTTCTTTTTTCTTTTTGATTAACCTTATTAATCGTAAAATAAAGTATTAAAAATTGCAATAAGATCCAATTAAACCTCTAATCGAAAACCTGTAAAATAACCATTAACATTTATTTTTTTGCATATGTGATCTTTAGTTTGTGATCTGGTGCTATCAGATGGTTGGATAAAGCTTCTTTTGCCATCATGGCTTGAGGTTCCGAGTCGAATTCAACAAACGCTATACCCTTCGCCGGGTGAATCGAGCGAACTTCTTTAAAGCCGGAATATCTATAATCATTTAACATGTATTCGATTAATAACTAAAACGATAAAATTATAATAAAAAAAGGGGAGAGATTAAATAACATACTGTCCAAATAATGAGGTGAGAATAAGTTGTGTTATATCGTTTGGCATATTCTGCAAGAAAAGAATATTATTTGGAGGAAGATATTCATCCGGAATGTTGCCAAGTGCCGGTACTTGATGTCCAAAATGATACATTGATGCTATTACAGAAAAAAAAATGATTTTGATAATAAATTCTTAACCCGATTTATAAAAGAATTGGAAAATAACATTACCTCCAGGTATATTTGATGATCCAGGATGTAATGAAGAATTACTACTTGATTTGAATTTCTTTGTCGGAGGTTCTTTAGCACGCTTTTCTAAATTATATATATATGTATAGCATTGATTATAAATGATTATTTTTTAATAATATCAACCACAAAATCCAAATACCTTTGGCTTCCAATCTTTGACGCTTATGCTCTTCAATACTTCCATCGATAATAGCGATTGCATCCGATTTTGTTCTCGCGTATTGAATAACCTAAAAATGATAGGAATCGACAACGAATTTCCAAGAGTTCAAGCAGTGAATAAATAATTTTTTTACCATCGGCTTTCCCTGTAAGGCAAATCCTTGGACTCCTTTAATTGCATTTATGGCGCTTTCTTGCTCTTTAAATACAACAAATGCCTGGCCGCGCATTCTAAAGTTATCCTGAACGATAATGTCCAAGATTTCACCATACTGTTCAAAAATAGTTGATAAGGCTTTTCTTAAAGCTAATAAAAAATATATATACATATGATATATATCGTTAGACCTCAAACTTATTGTTTTGAGCATATTTAACAAATCTTTAATAGTACCTGGTAACTTGATTTTTTCATTAAGGTTGTTAATGTAAATTGTGTTGTTTGGTGTTGTGCATGGTGATTGTTTCGGTGTTGGTGGTGGTATTACAGGTGTAGAAAGTGCTGATTGTGGAATGTTGAACGCAGTTGGTGGCGCATAAACTGAAGGATTCGCTCCTGTAGGCGGTGCAGACATTGTTGATTCAACCGCGTAAAAGCAATTCAAGAAAAAAATTTCAAGGGTTTAAATTACTAAGTTACACGAATTATGAATTCGGAAAAATCAGAGATCGATTTTTAGACCGATATTTAGACCGGTCTTAGGATCGATTTCATTAAATGTTAAAAGTTCGAAATCAAATGCGAATACCGCTGATCCAGTAAAGAACAGTATAAGAACTTTTCGCGCTAATAGCAAAAGTAAATAACATACTTTTTTATTATAATTTGTCAATTAATTGATTTCTCCTACAAGTGAAGTTTCAGCCTTTTTAAATATAATAAAGTTATTTTGTACAATATTTATATACATGTTAATTTAAAGACGCATTTGATGCGATTATCTTATTTTAGAGAGGTTTACATATTTTCTAAATAATCAACTTAATATAATTTAATCATTTTTAAAATTAAAAATATAAAAATATAAAATTGTCAAAAGCGAGAGTTAATCCGTAATGTGATTTTACTCAAAAATTGATTCGATATATGATTGGTTCCTAAACGACGGTTTACCCCGTTCCCCGGATGAGTCGATCCATCAATCAGCTGTTTTCAGATCTAGCCTATTTCTAATTTTTGGTTTTTGCTGCTAGATCTGAAATGGGAAAGGCTTGTATTTGTAAAACCTTGCGATTGGTAAAATTCATGGAAATTTCATTGATATCCACGATTTATTTTTCATGTCGTTGATACTTTGGCAGTCAAAGCAATTGTTCAAGTCATGTTTATTTTCACAGAATTTGACAAAAAAATACTCGTTATTTCACGTAAAAAAACATTTTGCTTCTAGCTCTAAATTTGAGAGATATGATTCGAAATTGTCGCCCTTTCGGTTGGCAATTATCGGAAGTGGACCAGCAGGTTTTTATACAGCGTATCGCGTATTAAAAGACCATCCATCAACTTTAGTAGATATGTATGAATCTCTCCCCATTCCCTTTGGGCTGGTTCGGTACGGTGTAGCTCCAGATCACCCAGAAGTTAAGGTATTTATTGAGTTTACAAAAATTTTCAATTCTTAAATAGGTATCTATGGGTAACCTATTTTAATAGAACGTTCAAAATAGGTTCGATGAAGTTGCGCAAGATTCGCGTTATTCTTTCATTGGTAATGTTAAGTATGGTGAAGACCTCACTATAGCAGATCTAAAATTACATTATGATGCAATTGGTTTTTCATATGGAGCGAGTCAAGAAAGATCTCTTGGTATTAAAAACGAAGATGATCCCATTAGAAATATTTTTTCTGCACGAGCTTTCGTTGGTTGGTATAACGGTTTACCACAATATCGAGACTTGGAACCTGATTTGACTTGCACTGACACTGCCGTGGTTATTGGGCAGGGGAATGTAGCTTTAGATGTTGGCAGGATATTATTGACAGATGTTATGGAATTAAGCAAAACTGATATCACAGAATATGCCTTAGAAACTCTCAGGAAAAGTAAAATTAGAAATGTTATCATTGTAGGAAGAAGAGGACCTTTACAGGTTGGGAAATGATCTAACTTTCAAAAATAATATGTTGAAATAATATGTATGATCTTCGCTTACCATTCCTCATGAAAATATAGGTTTCTTTTACTGCCAAAGAGCTCCGTGAAATGATGAGTTTACCAAATACGAAATTTCATACAGATTTCGAGTTATTAAAAAATGAACTCTCTGCAAATGTTGATCTAATATCGAAATATCGTCCCTTGAAACGATTAATGCAAATATTAGAAAAAGGAATGTCTAATACTATTGGTGACAAATCATGGTCCCTTAAATTTTTACGAAGTCCAGATGAATTCCTCGCACATGACAATGATGATCCTATTCGACGCAAATATGTACGTGCTATCAATTTCCATATCAATAAATTAGAAGGCCCACCAGAAAAGCGAGTTGCCATTCCTACTGGAGAAATGGAAGAATTGGAAAGTGGTTTAGTTCTTAAAAGTGTAGGATATAAAAGCGTACCCATAAAAGGTTTACCTTTTGATGAGAAAAAAGGTCTTGTCCCTAATTACAAAGGAAAGATCTTGGATAATGATAATAATGAGGTATGTTTGATTTTGTTTAGAATATATCTATTTTTTTGTCGCACATGTAATTAATTATATTTGTCTTATTTCAATTATTATTATTATTCATGATGTGTAAAAGCAACCGGGGTTATACGTCGCTGGATGGTTAAAAAGTGGTCCTCAAGGCGTAATTGCAACAACCATGTATGATGCGTTTGAGACCGCAGAAGCTATTGTATCAGACATTAAGCAAAATAAACCAATGCTTTCAAAAGATATTCAAACTACTAAACAAGGGTCAAAAGCGGTAATTCCAATTCTTCATCAACGCGGTATAAGAACAATTTCATACGAGGATTGGAAAAAGATCGAAAAGGAGGAGAACGAGGCAGGAAAAGTGAAAAATAAACCGAGAGAAAAATTTGGAAGAATTGAGGATGTATTATGCACTTTAAATACATTGAAATGATCAATACGTTGGCGAGATTATATTTTATTAATCGAAGCGAAGCGAAGGACTATGCATCGCGAAGTCCGCCAGCTCAAAAATTGAGTCAATACGTGATTGGTCCCTTTCGTTACACTTGTGCTAAATCAAAAAATAAAAAAATTTCATTTCACATGATCGGTTGATCTTCACCGGTTATTGTTTACAAATAAGGTATAAACCATGCAAATATATATAAATATACTGTTCAAAAATATTATTAAACCTTCCTCCTACCTTCCTAACAATGGATAAAAAAATATTACAAATTCCCGCAGATAAAATCAAATTTGTCAGAGGAATTAAGAATAATAATATTCGTCATATAGAGTAATATTTTATTTATAATTAGAATGAATTTTTGTGGTTATTATTATTCTTCTTAAATTTGTGCATGTTTCTATTTTTTTGACGAATTTTTTATTTTTAATTCCTTATACCAGAAATAAATCTGGTGCCAAGATCAGGTTAAATACAGTTAATCAACAATCTTCAGCGGTTATCACTGGCGATGAAAGGCAATGTACAATTGCCGTGAATCTAATTAAAAAAAATATTGATAAGGCGTTCGTTCTTCCCACAATCGGATTTAACATTTTGGAATTAAATAATGTAACAGATGTTAATAAAGCTAAATTCCAATTTGTTAAATTTGAAGGTGATGATGTTAATGCTCATTCAAGAAATAGAATTCAATATTTCGTTAAATCCATAAAAGAGACCGAAGATGATTCCGATAAGCAAGAGTTATCAGAGATCGATAATCTCATAGATTCATTTAATCAAAATATTGATATCGATATTTATTCGGATTCTGGTTTCACCGTATCTGATAAATTAGATGATTGTTTAAGTAAAATTTTTTCCCAGCTTTCAAAAGCCGACCCAACCGATCTTGAAAGAAAAGAGATACGTTTAAATCTCTTTTTCGGTCGTCAATTATATTCTGACATTCGTGAAGAAATTTTTAGTGCCAAAGATTGGACCAAGTTTAGGCGTGGTTCGCAGGGAAGAGGGATTCGTACATCGTTTCAACATCATGCACCTCAAATTTTGGAAAAAATTGCTATACTTCAAGATAAGTTCGGGTTTGAAGAAAATAAGAAAATGAAAATCAATTCTGAAGACAAAGGGAGCATCACGATATATTTTAATCAAGATTCGACGGGAAGAAAGTTTAAATTACATTGGCTCCCTGAAGAAAACTTGTGGAAAATAACCAAATTCGTGCGTGATACCAATCGACTTGGTAAAAATATTTATTCATTCAAATTAATGAAACATCAATGTTATATT
This sequence comes from Funneliformis geosporum, assembly GCA_946474995.1. NCBI lineage: Eukaryota > Fungi > Glomeromycota > Glomeromycetes > Glomerales > Glomeraceae > Funneliformis > Funneliformis geosporum. The sequence continues at coordinate 25,371 of CAMKVN010000128.1, forward strand.
TTATTGATCATCTTTATTATTTAGCGATTTTGGATATAATCTCTGGTACCGAAGCTCCGGATTGTAGGTTCTTACTAAAGACTTCTTATGATATACCTATCGCGTATAAGGTCACAAGAATTATTAATGAAATACAATCCAAGGGACCTTTAGAATTGAATGATGGAATGTGGTTTCGAATTAAAGATTTTGATAAGAAACTTGAAAGGGTTGAAATACGTCAAACTGTATCAAAAAGGCGATTCTTGTGAGTTATATAATTGATTATGATCTTTTTTTTTTTTTGTTTTATATCTAAGGAAAAAATTTTCTTTCTGATGAAATGTATTAGCAACCGAAATTTCCAAATCTCTATCGTTTCTATTAAACAAGAATCATCAAAAGGTGAAATATCAACTCAACAAACGATCAACCTTAAAAATCGAAGTTGGAGACCTGTAGAAAATATAGATAATAATCCGAGATTGCATTATGATGAAGAAGAAATAAGCAGTACAATCTGTGAAACCATCGAATATGCTAGGGAAATAATGAAAGTCTTAGCATAAATTATTGGTCGGTAATATTTGTAAAGAACATTAGAACATTTGAACATTTGAACGTTTGTATATAAATATAGTAAAAATATTATTGTATTATTTAGTATTAAATACATTTATATATATATATATAGCTTATCCACACTGTTTGTATAGCACATACAACTTTTATCATTCTGTATTTTTTTTTTTTCGTTTAAAAAAAAATAAATAAAAATGTCTTTGGAAGCTATTCTTGAGTCAGCTAACCTTTTGTTGCAAACAACATTGAGTTCCAATATCGGCTTCGAAGAAATATTATGTAAAGAAAAATTTATTTTTACTTATAAAGAGGAGGAAATATTAAAATTAGCAACGCGTTTGGAAAAATTAAAAAAGCAAAGACGCGACTTACAATATACTTTACAGAGAAAAAGTTATTTAGAAAATTTTACTTCGGGACCAGACGAAGCAAGTGAAAAAACTTCTTTGGAAGTACGAATTAAGGAGAAAAAAAAAACTTTGGCTAATTTAAATACGAAAAATCAGGTTAAGAACAAAGCGGTGGAAAAGTAAATGTACTTTTTTTTTTTTTTTTTCATTTCTTTATAAATAACGAGATTAATTTTTTAAATTTCGTATTTACAAGTAACGAAACAGGACGAGTCATATTAGCTTCTCTATTCTCTGAAGGAAATAAAACATCATCACATGAAAGTTGTCTCAATGAAATGATAAATAAGCGTGACCTTCTCGTATCTGAGTTCCTGAAATCACATCAAGAACTTCTTAAAGTACAAAATGATTTGACAAATCTCAAGAAAGCTGTCATTGGTTCGTGATTTAAATTTTTTTAAAATAATACAAAAGTTAATTGTTTATCCGAATATTTCGAATATAGATTTTAATGATTCATTATTTATTAGCTCGACATAGAGAAAATAGAACAGTGATGACGAAAATCAACGAATTGATTTCCAATCCAATTGAAAAATATTACGAGAATTCAGGAAATAATCGAGCTAAAACGTTGCAATTAAAAAGTTTAACGAATGATTTGGCGAATGCAAGATCAAAACGAGAAATTGCACGAAATATTTTACAAGGATTAATCCTTGAAAGTGGAGTGGATTGGGTGAATGACGAACATTTATTGAAGTTGATGCTTATGATTGGAGAGGAAATTTAGGTAAGAAAAAACGGAAATCATGTGATATTTTATTATAATAAAACAAATAAATTCCATGTCGATCCTATTATAAGCATTAAGTCTTAAAATGGAAAAAAGTCACGCAAAAAAATTTCGATCTACGTGTTATTTGAAATACAAAAATTCAAAAATTTCACCCAATTTTTTATATAATTTTTTTTTTTTTATCTAGTCTTGGTTTCAATTCTAAATTATGAAAGCCTTTTCAAATTTAATAATTACGCGTCAATATGCGTTTAGATCCAGCATAAGAAACTCATTTTCAATACGAACTTTCAAAAAAGGGTTAAGTTCAAACGCAAACGCTGTAGTAAAGGAAATACCAAGTAAGAACAATATTTCAAGACCACCGCTTATAATCTCCGTGTTAACTCAATATAAAAATTTTTAACTATTGACAGAGAGATTTAATGAAGCCGGAGTAGAAATGTTACCGGAATGGCTTTATGAAAAGGTTTTCCCAGATATTTCTTCCAATATTCCTGTACATAATGGATCAGTTGAAATTGCGTTAAAACATTTGGAAGATCAAGGTTTAAAAGGAAAAGAAGCTGAAAATTTCCTCAATGTTCCTGAATTCGATATACCAACGTTATGCGGCAATTCAATAGCGGAACATTTTTGGAATATTGGAGAACAAAAATCAAAAAAATATAGAGAACTAGCAATGGAATTCGTTGACTCAAATCTCTTAAATATGCCATCAGATAAAGATTTGTTAATTAAACCTGGGTGGACTCGCTTTGAAAGTAATAAAGAGCCTGAATCAGTAGAATTTCCACGTGAAAAGGTATTATGTTTCGATGTCGAGACGTTATTAAGTAGCAGCAATTATGGTATTATTGCATGTGCTGCATCTTCATGTGCTTGGTATACCTGGATATCGCCACGTTTAATTGAATTTAAAGAAAAAAAATTAGGAGAACGATTCAAAAAAAATGGTGAGTGTAATAAAAATAAGAAGAAATCCCTAAAACGAAGTTTGGGGGAATGATGGGACAAGATCGAAAAGGCAAAGCTACTAAGAAAAATTTAAATGGTACTATTATAAATAACAGATATTGAAATAAATGACATTTCAGATCAGAATAATCAAAATTCGGCAAATGATGAAAGTATTATTGAGAAAGACAATAAAAAAAAACCTACTGCTAGAAAAAAGAAAGGGGATAAGGGTCTTAAGAGCTCAAAACAGGAGAATGGAGTAGATAACTTTAAAGTTCAAGAAATTGGTAGTTTAATACCCATGGGAAAAGACAAGATAATAATTGGTCATAATGTTTCATTTGATCGTGCAAGGATCAAAGAAGAATACCATTATAAATCATCTGGTAATAAATTTATAGATACAATGGCATTGCATATTGCTGTTAGTGGATTATGCAGACAACAGCGTCCCACTTGGGCTAAATATAAAAAAGCCGAAGAGAATGGTGACGTTTATTCTGTTAATAATGAAAAAGATTTTCAGTCAATATATGAAGTTAGTTCAATGAACAACCTTCATGATGTTTACAATCTACATTGTAAAAAGAAAATAGATAAGTCGATTAGTAAAAAATTGTTTATTGATGGAACCTTAGAAGAAATCGTTATCGAAGAAAATTTGCGACGATCATTGATCTATTGTGCCAATGATGTTTTGGCAACATTCGAAGTTTTCACAAAAGTATTACCGCGATTTTTAAAGTTATGTCCACATCCCGTATCATTTGCAGGGATGCTTGAAATGGGAAATATGTTTCTGACTACTTCCAAGGATTGGGATGATTATGTACAAAATGCAGAAAAAGTCTACCAACATCAACGTGATGCTGTTGAAACCAGTTTACAACAATTAGCTTATGATGCGGTTGAATTAGGTAAAAAGGATCCTGACTTGATAAAAAAAGATCCATGGTTAAGTCAATTAGACTGGTCATTTCCTTCATCACGCGCGAAAAAACTTCCGGGATATCCAAATTGGTATCGTAACATTTATTGCAATAAGACAAGTAAAGTTAAAATCACTCCTAAATCACGTATAGCGCCTTTATTATTGAGATTAAAATGGCAGGATTTTCCCCTATATTATTCAAGAAAATATGGGTGGATGTATCGGGTACCAAGGGATGTTGAACATCAAACAACTGCAGAAGAATGTAATTTTTCACAAGATGATTTATCGGATAACGAAGTAGAAGCGAATGAGGAAAAGAAAGGCCCCTCAAAGAAAAAATCAAATACGAAATCAGAGGATGACATAAAGGAGATAGATGAGCTATTTGTTAATGATATCAATGGGAGATATTATCGTATTCCACATAAAGATGGCTTAGAAGCGAAATGTTTATTACCTCTTGCAAAACATTATATGGTTTTATTTGAGAAAGGTGTTTTATCTTCTGAACATGAAGTGGCGAAAGATGCTCTTACTATGAATGCTAATTGTTCTTATTGGATAAGTGCCCGAGAAAGGATACGGAAACAAATGGTCATATATGAGGATCATCCAAATATTATGGATAATATGGGATTCGAATCTGATAAAGAAAAGAAAATTGGAATGATCTTACCACAAACAGTAACGATGGGAACCATTACTCGTCGTGCCGTTGAAAATACATGGATGACAGCTAGTAACGCAAAAAAGGATAGGATAGGGTCAGAGCTTAAAGCTATAATCCAAGCCCCCAAAGGATATAAGATTATTGGAGCTGATGTGGATTCTGAGGAGTTATGGATAGCAAGTTTAATAGGAGATTCACAATTTGGATTTCATGGTTCAACTGCAATGGGTTGGATGACATTGCAAGGAGATAAAGCTGCCGGTACAGATCAACATTCCAGAACCGCGAATATTTTAAAGATTTCAAGATCCGATGCAAAAGTATTTAATTATGGCCGAATTTATGGAGCCGGTTTGAAATTTGCGGTTCAATTATTAAAACAATTCAACGAGACTATGGGAGATTCTCAAGCAAAAGAGCGTGCAACTGATTTATATAATCACACGAAAGGTAAAAAATTTTATGGCAAAGGTAAGATCAAAGCTCCCTATGAGAATTTTTGGTACGGAGGAAGTGAAAGTTATATGTTTAACAGGCTAGAAGAGATTGCAACAGATAACAATCCTCAAACACCAGCGTTAAAATGTGGTATAACTGAAGCGTTAAAAGGTTGTATTGTTAATAAGAATTATATGACATCTCGAGTAAATTGGGTGGTTCAATCTTCTGGAGTCGATTATCTTCATTTACTTTTGGTATCTATGCAGTATCTGATGGAAAAGTATAAAATCGAAGGAAGATTTATGTTATCGGTTCATGACGAAGTTAGGTTTCTCGTTAAAGAAACCGACAGTTATCGAGCAGCGTTAGCTCTTCAAATAAGCAATTTTTGGACACGCGCTATGTTTAGTTACATGTTGGGAATAAATGATTTACCTATGGTAAGTAAATAAATGGATGATAACAGTTTAAATTAAAAAATTTTGATTTTAAGAATTTATTCAAGTCTCATTTTATTATTATTCCTTTTTATCCCCCTTAGTCAGTCGCATTCTTTTCGGCGGTTGACATTGATCATGTCCTGCGTAAGGAAGCTGAATCGAGTTGTAGAACAATTTCTTATGATACCGAAATCGAGGATGGAAAAAGTCTAACAATACATGAACTTCTTAAGCACAAAAGTTCACTGCTACCACCCGATGAAAACAATCAGAATAACGGCAACGATTATAGTGAACTTGATAATGACCAAGACAATTATAATAAAAATGCGTCTTATTTACTGACGCCGTGTAAAACTGCTAAAGATAAAGAATATTTAACAATTCAAGGACTATCAAATGAAAAGGATGTCGAGAAGTTAATATTGAAGATCCACCCTAGGTACTTATATAATATAAAATAACTGTTCTTCATATGACAATAACAATAAAAAAGTCTCTAATATATTTAATATGTTAGTTTCAGTAGATTAAAGCTCAAAAATGGACAAGGGGTAAATATTGTAAATTCCATTTTATGATCGGTATTTTTTTTTTGTATATTTCATGTTGGCATTATTTTCTGTTTCATAATCTATCTTACAAAATCAAATGTAGATTAAATAAAAATTTTTTTTGTTAAAAAATTTATAATTCATAATTTTTGCTATAATTTGAGATTAAAGCAAACACTTACTCCAGGTACATAATCATGGCTTCTGTATACCTCCTTTTCACCTTTTTGTCTTCCATTTTCCCAAATGCTTTGACATTCATTTCTTAGTTTTTGAACATAATCTTGAACGCATGGTCCACGTGTAGTTGACATGAAAAACCGAATGGCGTGCTCTAGCTATTGATTATAAAAAAATATTTTATAACTCCTTTTTATTCTTTAAACAACAAAATGCATAAATTACCACTTACCTTCATTTCATGATATTGTTTATTGTAATAAGCAGGAGATTCCAACGAATAGTTATCAATTGCCTTCCTCAAAGCTTGAGAACAATGACTAAATTGATACAGGCATTGTAAGAATCGATTTTTAATCAATAATATCCTTGTAAATTATAACGGCATTTAACTTTTACCCCGCTGAAAATCTATTATCCACTTGCAAACAGTCTTTCAAACGTCTCTGAAGAATATCATCAACAGCACTAAAACTTTTTCGTTCTTTTCGATCTAAAATTTCTTTCCCAAGTTGTCCAAATAATAACTCTTGTAACGCAATACATCCAGACATCCATTGGCTGACATTAGGGAGCTATTATAAAAATGACAAACAAAGTATTAATCATTACATTGACATAATATTAAATTTAATAATAAATATCATAAATGCACACCTCGCTTGGTGGCATCCCTCGTTTAACAAAATTTCTTGAGTATCCATTAACAGTCCATTTAACCCAACTATGTGCAAATTCTCTCAACAATTTAATTTCAAAATGTTCAGCGCCCCGGGACTCTAATTTTCGTTTTCTTAGTAAATAATCAATATCAATCTTATTCTCTTGAGCTTTAGACATTAAAGGAGTTATTGAATCGGACGATAATAAATTGCCAGTAGAACCACGTGTAATTAGATGTACGAAAAACTGACTGGAAGGGGGAGGAAGAGTAAATAGTTGACGGCTAAAATGAAAATAGGATGAGATACCACCTTTATAAGAAACTTTCTAAATTAAACAATTTGTTTATTATAAATACTAACATACCCGTCGAATGGTGCATGTATATCACTAGTTTGCATAAGGTGACATGCACGAAATAAGAACCGAATACGAGCCTGCAAGGATTCTTTGATCCTTTTAATACTACCTGAAGGTGCCTATTTACACAGTAAAAGCATATTATGTAAATGATATTCACTTTTTTACAACTATTTATTTTAACGTAATTCATTATTTGACCTTATCATGAATAGAATCTGTTTTGTGTCCATCAGTTGAAGAAATAGACAATTGCACCTATTGAAATAAAGTTAGTATATATATATCAAGAAAATACAATGTAATAAAGTATTTTTTAACCTCTTGAAATAAGAAAAGAAGAAAAGGAACACAACGCCCAGGTGCCGTCACACCACCCTGCGCCGTCCACCCTCTTCCACTGTATACACCATTAGAATATGACCCATAAGGGGATGGTATTTCAAAACTCTGCCAGCACAAATTCAAAAAATTGGTTGCATGAGGTAAAATATGTCTTTTAACTGAATGTATTGTTTTGAGAAGTGAGACCATATTTCCATCTAGTTTAGATATTGGTTGCGTGAACTTGAAGATTTCAAACGATGAAAATTATTAATGACTCCGATATTTCATCAAAGTATGAGAACAATAATATACATACCACCACTACGTGAGATAGCATAAACATAAATACGAGCATTCGTAAATAAACGTGTTCGTGTTTCCATATCCAATTTTGAAAATCTTGCTTATTTAATATATACAAATAAATCCCTAATCAATACTACATTACTATAAATTTTAAATTTAATTAAATGTTTACCTCGGTTTCAATTGTTAACCGAGAAGTTTCCCAAAGTTGTAACATGGTTTCGCTTTCATTAACTGAATCGATAAGTAAATACACGATATTCTTGGATGCATCACAATACATCCATAGTCCGCACTATAAAAATTTATTGTAAAAATAAAAATTTTGATACATACAATTAAAATCAATGGTATCCCCTTACATTATTCCCATTTGATATCAACAAAATAGCTCCTTTCGGTCGATTAGAATTAGTTTTTTCATTAGGTATCTGACGATTAAGAAATATAAATAAATATATCACTATTTGATTATAATGATAATAGAAGAAACTTTGCATTGTAAACTTTTAAATACCTGACCAAATACATTCTTTTCTACTATAGCGTTTGCAATTAAATGAAGTTTCGAAGTTGTTTCTGACTGAGAAAATCCAATGAAAGAAACGACAGATACTGGAGCAGCTTCTTGAAGTTTAAAATCTTTAAGGGTATCTGTTCACAAATGTAAATATTTATATATTTTTTTAAAGCCTCTTTTGACTTTTTTTTAAAAAAAAATTAAACGCGAAAATACCTTCTATTTTATTCTTTAAAGTGACAAAGCTTTTACTTTCATCTGAAATTGGTTGTTCTTTTGGGGAGTTTGATGAACTTTTACTTTCTAAAACAACGTCGTCTTCAGTTGAAACTGTTGAAACAGCTGGATGTAATTGCTCTTCCATATGAAGCTATTATCTCGTGTTATAAATTATAAAATAGTAATACGCGAATTTATTAAATTCTGGGCCGTTTTGCCTGACATTGCTTATCTAATAGCAGATCATGTGATATTTAAGGATGTACTTAAATACTTAAATAAGATCTGTTTCTGAATTATTGTTTCTCATACAATTTACAATTAGAACAAAGAAAAATGAATTTTGGATATAACGTTTGAATTATAAGCATTTGTAAGAAGATATACAAAGTAGAATTTTTTTCTTCACAAAATCTTTTTTGTTAAAACTCATCACAAAATAAAGTATAATTTTATTAAGTCAAATTTGAAACTTCATTATTTTTATTATTTTTGTTGTAAATTCTTCGCATCCAAAACAATTAATTGTACTTGTTAGAACTAGATATTTAAAAAAGAACAACATTAACGAGATTTGAGTCACACGATATGTCTGGATAGCGCAGCAGCAACAAATTAATAACTTTCTATGAATCCACACAGTTTAATTAGCAGTTATCAGATTGATATATAAATTAACATTCATTTGTTGAATTAAACTAGGGTATCATATGGAATTGGTGTGATAGTGGTTGGCATATTCTTATCGGTGGAAACAAAATGTGATGTTCGAGGAGCACCTGGCTGTCTTTTAAGGTTAACTTTTTCTATATTCGTAAAGATTATTTATGAGGTAAATGTTAAAAAAAGAAAGAAAGATAAATAAATAAATGTCGGGACTATCCCGAATTTTCCTACCTCCTTTAGCTCTAGCTTCCTTTTTCCTGATCGCATTCTCCTTGACGCGACGTAGGAAATCATCTCTACATTTCGAATGTTTAATATGTTCAACACGAATATTAACCCGCTTTTCAATAAAACGGTTACCAACACGCTTATTAATGATTACACCGACAGCTGATTTTGTTACATTGTAAATGATACCAGTACGTCTGTTGAATAAATAATTAAATTGATAAGTATATTGTAAGAAGAAGAAGAAGAGTTGATCTATCAATATAAAAATAATAAAAAAAACTTACCCATGATAAAATTTATGGGGCATACCCTTTTGGACGGCACCGTTGGCTTTAATGTCAACGATATCGCCGACCTTGTACGTCTTAAGGTAGGTTGAAAGTCTGATAGATCCATGCTCGCGGAATTTACGAGAGAACATATAGCGCGTACGAGCGCGAATACCAAAAGAGTTAGGCATCTTTTATTCTTCTATCGCATTATAAATCGAATTAATTATAATGATCAAATCAGCAACCTTACAAAGATTTGCTGTCTACCAAAAGTAATCAAATTGACAATAGAAAATACCCTTTTGTTTCGAGCAAATGGGATATTGATTTCAACTTACAACCTACAATGGTTTGTTTAATGGAAGAGAGGGATTATAAAAATTTACTGGTATTTTTAGATGAAATATTAAAAAGTTTTTACATCGGTGCATTGTAATTGGGTGATATGCATGTGACTCAAAATTTTTTTTTTCCACTCTAAAAATAAATGATTTATGAATTAATCGAAACCTTCCCAGATTTTTTGTTTCTTTCAATAATTTATTCATAATGCCTGGAGCTCCGAAGAATTGTATTCTTATGAAACTTTCCTAAATGTTTGTCAATTAAATTTAGTATACTATTTTTGTTATTCGTGAGTATATATATATAATCATATCATACCGGTAATTATTATTTTTTTTTTTTTTTATATCTATACTATAATTTGAATTATGGACAAAATATTAACGAAAATATTTAAATTTATTTGAAAAATTAGAGATATCCTTTTTATTTATTGTAAAATGGTTTAAATGACCCAATCGATTGATCTTATTATTAGACATAATTAGATAAATTAGATTTTTTTTTTTTTGTTTATTATTATTTTTTTTAAAATAAGTTTTGGAAAGTTTCATAGAAGAGAGATACAGCAATCTCTCTGGACACGAACGAACGTAAGAGTTATGGTCCACCGCTCACTTCCACTTTTAATAGTGGTGATAAGTGTGGATCATGGTTGCTAAGTGCAACATTTGGAAAGCTATCCGCTATTTCAAAATTTAAAAATCTCGATCTCATTTGCCTACATTAGCAAATGAGTGAGATTCAAAGTGGAATATGGCTTTACCTCTGTTTCGTTTTTTATCTTGCTTTTATTATAATAGGTTCAAAAACATACAAAGTTCCCCGTCGTCCATTTGAAAAGGAACGAATCGATCAAGAACTTCGACTAATCGGTGACTTTGGACTTAGAAACAAACGCGAAATTTGGCGTGTAGCATACACACTTTCAAATATTCGTCGTGCTGCTCGTGAACTGTTAACGTTAGATGATAAAGATCCTCGTCGTCTATTTGAAGGAAATGCTTTGATTAGGAGGCTTGTGAGAATTGGTGTGTTGGATGAAACCAAAATGAAACTTGATTACGTTTTGGCGTTGAAAATTGAAGATTTCTTGGAAAGGAGATTACAAACTCAAGTTTTTAAATTGGGCTTAGCCAAATCAATTCATCACGCTCGTGTCCTTATTAGGCAGCGTCATATTAGGTATGCTGGTAACCTTTGAATTTTTTCGCACTCAGTGTATTTGATCCTTATTTAAGGCTTATATATAATTATATTATTTTTTTTAATAGAGTTGGCAAACAAATCGTTGATATTCCAAGTTTCATTGTCCGGTAATTTGTATTTATTTTTATCATGATTAATTAAAGGTAAAATTTTCATTTTCCTGATTTTTATTTTATATCGTAAAATTCTAGACTTGACTCTCAGAAACATATCGATTTTGCTCTCACCTCACCATACGGTAATTTATTGTTAAATAATTACATTTTAATTATAATTTGATTATTTGCTTACATTCGTAATATTTCTTTTTTATAGGTGGTGGACGTCCTGGCCGTGTAAAGAGAAAACGTCAACGTTCTGCTACTAAGGGTAATCTTATATTAAATCACTCACTATGCTATTAACAATTTCTTATAATCATTAAACCAATTTATTTATTTAATCTTGTAGGTGATGAGGAAGAAGAAGACGAATAGATAGGTCGTTTCGCTTTGCGGATGCAATTATAAAAAAATTTATATTAATGCAACTTATATAATATATCAAGTGTTTCGCATTCCCAAAATAAAATTAATATTCTGCTAATTTTTTTTATTTGATCGTTAACATTGACATTTTATATTGACTATATTTTATTGCTTATTGCTTATTATTGCTCTTGAAGTCTCAAAATTATTTCACTCGAATAAAATGAACGAAAAACTTTAAGATTCCATTGCTTCAGGATTCTCTGCGACAATAGTGTTTTCTACACCTTCCATTTCAATGGGAACTTCATTAAACATGTATTGTTCTTGAAACTCTCTCAAATAATTAACAGATCTTTTTTCATCCAAGAATAATCTATATACACGTCTGATATCAACAACATCGACATTACTTGCCTAAAATATAGTTTAATTAATATGATGCAAAATGTGAATAAATTTTAACCTTTGTAATAAATACCTTCCGTCTTTTGGATACAAGATGAGCAGTCGTAATGAGATGTATTGCGTATCTTAATGAAGTTTCCATTCCTATCTTTGTTAATATATCGCGTGCTTCATCAGTCATTGACACATCCTCTTCTTGACATCTAAATATATAATATAATTAAATATTAGTCAATATTTAAATTATCACAAATGCATTTCATTAAGGTGAAAACTTAGATTTACCTAATGGTGAGAATTTGTTTGATCGAATTGTCGTCATATGGAATTGTACTAATAATCAATAATCGATCTAACAAATCGATTGGAATCCCATGTGGACTCTTATATTTGGTACCTCGAATTCTTGTGATCCCACGGTTAGATGCCATAATAACCACTGGCGCTCGCTCATCTTCTAGCGCACGGTTTAGATATGAAAAGCACTCAATGTCAAGCATATGAACTTCGTCAATAAAAAGTACCTATAAAAAAAGAAATACTATAGAATATTAATAGGAATTTTTTTTTGAGGGTTTTCGTTTGAAAGTAATGATTTAACAACTTGATGAATGTTATTCACTTTCATCACTTACACCAGGAATAATTTCGGCCTTTCCTTCTTCCCTCCATTCGGTAACTTTTGTGTTTATCTGGTCTCGAATTTCTGACTTAATCTCCCCAGTATCACCTAGTTAAAATGTAAGTTATGAAGTTTATATAACTTTGCGATAATGCATCAATTAAATAATATAAATTTTCTTATTACCAGAAAATAAAGCTAAAAATCCTTGTGTTCGACTATTTATCACATCGATTTCATGTAGTGACACCGTATGAACTACTTCTTTACGCTTTTGCAATTCGCCTTCAGGGCATTGAACAAATCTGGTCTATATTCAAATAAATTTGATATGAATGAATCCAAAATAAGGGGAGAAGAAATAATAAAATAATAATAATAGTAATAATACATCTGCACCCATCGCATCATAATCCCTGGCTCGAGTAAACGATCTACCCAATTTAGAGATTTTTCCGGACGCTTTATCGATAGTAATCACGTCTCTAAACGATTAAATATATAAACATACATGAACATGACTTTTTGAAAAAAATATATATATATCTCTCATTTTTATGGATATTACCCAGCCAAAACCTTTTCTTTGTTTAATACATCTATCATTTTATGTCCCAATTCAAATATTGTTTCCATATCAGTTGTCTTGAGGGTAATCTTGCCAGTTTTATTACCCTTGATTTAATGAAAAACTAAATTAATTATAATGAAATACAAGTTTTTAATAATTTATAATTCCTTACCCCCGTGATCGATCGATCTATTTGGACTTCAACAACTTCGCCTTCAATAATTTCGGCTTCTTCTTTTATTCGTACACCAATTGATCGTCGGAAAGCTTGTGTAAGAGCTTCAGTCTTCGACATTTCAAGGGAAAAAATTTCAGAAGCAGCAATCATCGTAAAAGGTATATCTTTGCCCAAAGCTTGTGCCATCCCTAGAATAAAAGAATTGTAAATCATTAATAAAACTAACTACTAAAAAAAAAAATTTGAAAACTTACCCATTGCAATAGCAGTTTTTCCAGTTCCTGGAGGGCCAGCCATAAGAATGGCACGACCCGCGATTTTACCCTCTTTAATCATTTGTAAGATTACTCCAGCTGCCTTACGGGCTTTGACTTGGCCCACCATTCCCTGTGCAACTTGCCGAGGTTCCAGTGATTCATCAAGACCAAGGCCCCGAATATGCGAATGAGCACCTATAAGAACAAATTAAACGTAATTTATATATATATATATTCCGATATTTAATATTTTAATTTTATAAACTTACCAATTCGCTCCATTTTTGTAATATCTTTAATTTCCGAAGTGGCTGTGATTACGCCTGCCTGACATGAGTCTGTACATTGAGAACAACCATTTCAGAATATTAACTTAGAGCAGAAATAATAGAGAAATCACTACCATATTGTTTTAGAAGACTTTTTCAATGATATTGACAGCGAACGAAAAGTTTCAAGATAAGAAACGCTTTTTTCTTTTGAGATCGTTGTTTACCCCATCGAAAAAAAAAATTTTCTTTTGGTCACAAAATTGACTTACGTCACCCGGAAAAGATTTGCCGGTCTAGTATTAGCCCATAATTCTTATTAATGATATTATTTTGTTTCGCTAAAATATTTTCTTTATTAATTATAATAGACCTGGGAAAGCCAGAAATAAATTACTTGGTACAATATAGAATTTACTTTTGCAATTGTAATAATTTTTTTTTAATAAAAACTTTATTTATATTACAAACATGTTATTAAACATTATGGAAACTATATTATATAACTTTATTTATACTATAAACATTTTTTAAACATTACGAAACTTTATTTAATATACATTTTTGTTTAATATAATTGTAATTTTTATACGAAGATGACCATAACAACTCATATGACAAGACCAAAAGAACATAAAGATAAAAAATAACTTACATCGATTAAAAAATAACTTCCCATCTACTGCAGCCAGAACATTGCTATGGTTAGGTAAACTCCAAAACCCTTCAGGAAGCGAGAA
>CAMKVN010000129.1:0-39882 GCA_946474995.1 Funneliformis geosporum
GGAATTTTGATATAGAATCATTAATTACGTATACAAACCTTAAAAAAAACGTATCATTTCCTTATTTCGATTTCTTATAGGGGAGGCCCAGATGAAAATCCCTGCCACATGAAGAATGTCTTTCAATATTGTAGAATATTCTGTGCGTTTGATCTTGATTATCTTTCTGTTCGAATACATGCATCCAGTCAATCAGCATACAACCCCGTTGAGCATAGTATGGCAACGCTCTCTCAAAAGCTAGCTGGCATCACATTGCCAATTGATAAACATAGTTTACATCTTAACTCTCAAGGCCAAGTAGTTAACTTAGAGCTTGCAATGAAGAATATGCGTTATGCTGATGAAGCTTTGTGTGCTCTTTGGAATCGTGATCTTATCTTTGGAAGACCAGTTACAACACAATATATTGATCAAAAAAGCTTTTTATTCGGTAATATCATATTTTCTGGATGTGATAAAGAAAATACCGATGAATTGATTGTACTCTGGCAATGACTAGAAAATCACACTAAATTTGTCAATATTCCCTTGATATTAAAAAATGTGAAAATCCTCTTTGTTGTTTACCTAAAAGTCATGAAAAGTCAGCCACCCTTCTTGCGGAAAACAATGGATTCCTTCCACCTGTAACAAAAGGAAAGGATGGTCATTTTTTAAATCTGCTTCATATATTAGAATATTGCGATAAACTCAAAATACCTGAATATGATGCCTATTGTCCTTCTATTAATTCAAACACTTATACTCGTCTCTGCTGCTCTGACTGCAATGCATATTTCCCAACTCTTTCTATCGTTGGCATACATAAAAAAATCAACATCCAAAATGATGAGGATGACCAGCCAAGCAAAAAAAGCCACTTACCAATTCTATCAATGATTTTTTAATTGCATCTACGTCAGCTAGACAGGTACTAGGCTTATATAACCAGGCAATACAATTGGATAGTGAGTAAGGAGGTTATTACAATGCTAGGGCGGGTTTTAAGTAAAAAAAATTATTAGAAAAAATTTGCTGTATGCTAAATCATTAAATCATGTAAATATTAATGTTCTACTAATACATAAATTATTCAAGAAAGTCCAGTTCATCAATTGAATTATTGTTGGAATTCGTTGTACATTTTTTTTTAGATAACATCTGTCAGATTAGATTTAGCATTTACCCAAATATATGTCTAATCAAATTCATTAACATAAATGATATATATAATGGGGTTATAAAGTATGTCGTTGAAAGGAAATACCAGTATGTTCGCAAAATATATATAAAAATATTTTTGCTTTATATGCTAAAAGTTATTTTTTTTTAAAAAAAAAATGACAAGAGTCAAAATTATTGCCAATGATAGTACGACGCCTTTATATCATATGTAGATCATCATGTGATCTGAATCTTTATTCTGATTGGCTAATTATAGAGGTGAGATATTTGAGACCTCTCCCCTCCAATAATTACGTCATATATGTAAGTCCCCTAATTAAATTTTTAATTAAAATTATAAATCAATAATTCTACTTAATTTTTAATTTTTTTTTAAATATAAAATCATATAATATAATAT
Source organism: Funneliformis geosporum (assembly GCA_946474995.1). Classification (NCBI taxonomy): domain Eukaryota; kingdom Fungi; phylum Glomeromycota; class Glomeromycetes; order Glomerales; family Glomeraceae; genus Funneliformis; species Funneliformis geosporum. Next base: position 1,568 of record CAMKVN010000129.1, read on the forward strand.
TGATTTTGATTATTTTGAATATTCAAAATAAATTTATTTAATTTATATATAATTATTACCTAATCTAATATTTTGGCAATTAAAATTTAAATTTGTTGCATATTTAATAAATTTAATCTTTAATACATTTGAAATTATGTATATTTATTATTTTATTATAATTAACTCTATTTTTTTTTATATATTAATTCTATTTTTATTTTATTCATTCTCTAATAAAGATTTTATATAACTTTATATGAAAAATTGTAAAATTAATAAAGTAAATTCTGATATATATAATATTATATTTTCTTTTTCAATAAACAATAAATTATATAGCTTTTAATTTATAAGTTTATTGTTTTTTAGTTTATATATTAATATCTGATTTAAAAACAATCAGATTCTTTAAAAGGGTTTAACATTTAACATAAATATTATTTTTGAAGAGGATCTGAATTATTTGAATTTAATGATTATTGATATGATAAAATAAATATTTTTTATTATAATAAAAAAATCTGGCTTTCTAATTATCATTTTTTTATACATATAATAAAGTAAAATAAGAATTAATATCTTTAATATACATTTATTACCAAAAAATAGGATGCTTATTTTAGATAAAAAGTTAAGTTTATTATGTCAAAAGTTTTAAAATAATTGATAATGTATCCTCAATTGTTATTAACATCTATTGTTAAAGATAATAAATTTATTATAACTTTTGAAGTTAAATAATATAACAATACATTTAAGAATAAGAACTTAATAAATCATCATATTATATATAAATAGGTTATACAAACATCATAAGAAAATAATAAAAGAATAATTTTATTAATAATAAAAGAATGTTTTTTATTAAAATATTATAATATTATATTTAATTATACAATTATTATTACTATTATTTCATATTATATATTTTTTTAATATCCTAAATTTAAAATCTTTAAAATCCTAATCTTTCTTTTGCTAAATAATTCTAACTATCCTATTTATACACTTTAAAATTACAGATAAATTAAATAATTATTATATAAAGATTATCTTTAACTATCTAATTATTATATAATTATTACTATATATTTTTATTATATAATATTATATTATAATTAAAGATTGTACTATAATTAAGAAGTTGCAACTTGGTTGCAACTTCTTGTAAATTTATTTTAATATAAAAATTCATAAATAATTGCAACTCAAAGTGTTGTAACTTAAGTTGCAACTAGTTAAAAATTTTAAAAATAATTATGAAAACCATCTTTAATTATAATTAAAGATGCTAAACCTTTTTAAAATTCTACAATTAATTTCAATAAATTTTTAATAAGTATTTTAATATAATTTTATTATAGTTTCTCTAATCTTAGTATTTACTATAATAGTTTCAGTATTTTGACATTTCATCATAGATTTACATAAGTAATTATAAGGTTTTAATATAATTTAGGCAAATTTTCAGCATCTTTTTTGTATCATAATTATATAACAATTAATAATGCTTTAATTATAATATAATATTTTTTTATAATTATTACATTTGCTTTTAATTTTAGATAAAAGATACTGTATCATATGTATCATATAATGCTAATTTTAATAAGCAATCTATGATTATATTTTATTATAAGATCACTTATTACAGCTTATTGATGATAAATATTTAATAATACTTTTATATTGTACTATTAATATATGATTTTAGTGAATCATTATAATTAGATAAAGTATTCAAATAGTGTTCTTTTTAGTTTACATAATAATTTATGTTTCTAAAATTTATAATTAGTATTACTCAAGAGTTTGTATAATCATAAAGATTGTATTTTATTAAAATTTATAATTTATCACAAAGATTTACAAAGGCTTTTATGTTATCATTAAGATTTATAAAAATTGTATATCATTATAATTTGTATTTCATAAAGACTTGTATATCATAAAGATTCATAAAAAAGTAAAAGTAAAAAGAAGAGTTTATTAATAATAATATAAGAAGAAGAAATAAAGAAATAAAGAAAAAATTTATTTTATAAAGAAAAAAATTTTAAAATTTTTTAAAGAATTATTAATTGCATATAATCTGTTAAATTCTACTTTTCCTAGTTCTAAGCTACTATATATATGGTCCAATGCAAAAAGATTTGTATACCGCTAAAAAAAGAAAAGATTTATGCTAAAATAAATATCATATCACTAAAATAAAGTGGGCTAAAAATTAAATATTTGTTAGAACATAACCAAACACATTTTTTCCCACAAGTTTTTTTATCATGCCATGAATCTCCCTTTTTTAAAATGAAATGGCACACCACTGACGGATAATGAAAAATTGATGATAATTAACGTTCACAATTACTTTAAGGGGAATAAATCTATAAAAGAAAGCCTTCAGAAGCTATTATTACGCAAGTGGGTTGCTGAGATATTGGGTGTATCTAAAGGTATAATTGGAAGTGTTGTGTCAGATTGGAACAGCTGTGGTAATAATACATTTACACCAAACAAAGTTCTTGGATGACCTATATTAAAACCTGATGAAAATGTAGCTGAGCATTTGCGTATGAAGGTTCTAAGTGCCAATAAAGCAGGTGAACACTTTTCCACACCTATTCTAAGACAATTTCTTTCTGAACAAGGATATATCATTTCTAAATGGAAGCTCCTTCGGGTATTACATTGGTTTAGATATTATTTTGGCCAGGAAGAGTGAAAAAACATCCTTCACAAATCACCAAATAATGTTATATTCTGTTGCCATTATCTTCATTATATGTTTGCTAATTTGAAAGGTAAAAATGATGTTTTATGCCATTTAGAGGTTTTCCTTGATGAGTTATATTGCCATTTGCATCACATTTTGCGAAACACATGGGTTTCCCATCAAGGTGTTGTTTTATCACCTGGGCATGAACTGTTAGTAGTAATTTTTGGTGCAATTATAGTATTTAGAAATGGATTCTCTAATAAACTACATGGTGAACTTGTTCCAAACTCTGTTCATATTTGGGATCCAAAAATTAAACCTCCAGAAATAGAGGTCAGAAAAGAAACAATACTGAAGAATGGAATAATATTCCCGATGTCATTAAGAATGCCAATATTATTCCAAACCAGGTAGATTATCACAGAAACTTTAATGCAGAAATATTTGAGAATCTTTTTACAACTCTGTGTAAAAATCTTCATGCAAATTATGGGTCAGTAATCATAAACAGCAAGTAGAAATATTCTGATTTCAAGTGCAAAAAACAAGAAATAGTTGACTGGTTAAATGCACATGATATTTCTTTTTCTGGTGAATTAAGAAAGGCGAAACTTTTGAAACTAGTGCAAATGAATAAGGAAAAGTTCCTTTTTCTTGTGTTAAAATAGCAGAACAATACGAACATGAAATTAATTTTACCCCTTTATATCATTGTGTACTTTAACCTATCAAAGGTATTTGGTCAGTAATAAAGGGTGAAGTTGCACATTCAGGTTCACATCCAAACCTTTTATCTATTCGAAATAAACTATTAGATGCATTTAAATACAAAATTACCTCACAAGTTATTATCGGACTTTGAAGAAGAGCGTTAAACAATGCTAAGGAATATTTTGCATCTGACGAAAATGCACAATTAATTGACGATAAATTTGATGATTATAGTAGTTCTGATGATGATCATGTGATTTGATTCAATTTTTACGTTTTTATACTTTCCGATACATATTAATATTGTTTAAATAAAAAAGAAAAAGTTTATTTAATAAAATTTTTTTATTGGTGGTTTTTTTCAGTGTACAAAATGTTTTTGTACTGGACTATAATAACAAATTAATTATTTATTAAATAAATAAATTATATTAAATATATTTTATATTTAAATAAATTAAATATATCTAATATATCAAACATGTTAACTATAAAGAATACCTAAAAGTTTTTTAAAACTATCTTTGATATCATATTTATCAAAACTTACTAATTAGAATTAAACTAAAATTTAATTTATATTAGATATAATCTCAGGCTAAAACATATAAATATTTTAGATAATTTAAATCACTAGATATTGGAATATTAATATAATTAACAAAAAAGAATTAATTTTAATTACAGTTTTTTTTTAAAGTTTTTAAATAATGATAAATTAATTTTTTTAATATCTAATAATTTAAATATATAGTATAATAAATAAAATAATATATTTATAATTTTGAATTATTAGTTGTTAAGATTTTTATATAAATTTGATATAAACAATATATTAAAATAACATAAAATATTAAAGTTTTAAAACATTATTTTTTATATTAATTATCTTACTAACTAGTGATTTAAAATAACTCAAATTTTGATATATTAAAAATATATTATTGATTTATTATATATTTAAATTTTATTTAATTTAAATCATTAAATTTTAAGAAAATTAGTTTAATATTATTTATATTTTAATAATTATATTAATATCTCAATATCTAGTATCTAGTAATTCAAATTATTTAAAATATTTATATGTTATATTCTGAGATTATATCTAATATACAGTATTAAAGATGGTACAGCAATTGATTTCAAATTTACAAAATGTTGCAACATATTAATTACAGTTCCCATCTTTATACAGTATATTAAATTTTGGTCTAATTCTAATCAGTGAGTTGTGAATATGATGTTAAAGATGACATTTGAAAATTTTTGAATACCCTCTGTATATAACAATGTTAATATTTTTAATATTATATATATAGATTATTTTGTAGATTGTTTAGTAAATCAATTTTGTAAATTAATTATGTAGATTATTTTGTAAATCTGTTGGTAATACTTTTGATCATATGATTTGCAATACCTTATTTTTATATGAATAACAATAATAATTTTTATAATTCACTATTTTCAAATTATAATAATGTATATATGATATATATGATATTAATATTTTAGCATGATTTAAATTTTATTTCAGCTTTTCTTTTATATAATAATCTAAAACTTATTGTATTTCTTTAATTTCTTTTTAAGTAAATCATATACTGTTAAATTTATAGAATTAGCATATTTAATTATTTTTATATGCTTAACTAAAGTTATTTTCTTTATAAATTATTTTATAAATATCAAATTTAAATTAGTTATAAATTAAAAACATTATTTGAGATAAATTAATATATATATATATGATATTTTTGGTATTAATTTTTATAAAAGAGTTTTTTAAAATTTTATATTTAGAAAAAAACTATTAATTTTATATAATATTATATTAATAATAAATTTTCTTGTTTATTTACTTAAAATTTATTAATTAAATCATTATTTTATTAATAGGCTACTTAGTATTATTATATATTAAAATATTTTATTCATGAGTTTTTTTATAAAAATTAAAGTTTTGAAGATCAGTAAATATTTCTAAGCCATTAGCTTTTATGATTTATATTATATTAAAAATATATGAACATATAATTAGATATAAGTTTTCTAATCAAATAATATGATATATGGGAGCTTTGCAATAGAAAGGAAGGAAACTTTAAAAAAATTTTTTTTTAAGTTAATGTTAAATCTGAACTTATTTTACAAAAAAAATTATAATTAGCTTAGAAAGTAAAATTTTAATTTTTTTAGAGTTTTCTCCCTTTCTATTGCAAAGCTTCCATAAATAAATATAAACAATTTAATATAAAGTAAAAAATTTCTAATATATAAAAAGTTATATAGATCTTTGTAATAGAAAAAAAAAACTGCTAGAAAAAAATAAAAATGAGTTAATGTAAAATTTGAATATATTTTACCTGAAAATTATATTTGGTATATAAAAGTAAAATTGATTTTTCTCAGCAGTTTTCCACTTTTTCTATTACAAAAACTTTAAAAACTTTATATATATAAAATAATTTTTTATATATTAAATTTTAATAACAATAAGCTTAATATAATGATTAGTATTTAATATTATTTATTATAAATATATTTATAATAGAAAAGAAAAAAAACGTTAAAAATATAATTTTTAAATTAATATTTAATTTTTAGTTTTATTTATTAAAAACTTTTATATTTAATATAAATTAATTTTACTTATAATTTTTTTCTTTATTGATAAAATACTTATTTAGAAATTATTATTTTATATTAAATTATTACTTGGCTTAATTTAATATTAAAATTTAATATAATATCAGTATAAATTTTAATTAAACAATAATATAATATAGTTTTGTAATATTAATTTAATATTATATTATTTTAATATAAGTTAATATTAAAATTTCAAAATTTGTGCTAATTAAATATTAAAAATCATCTTATATATATTAAATTTTATTATAGAAATTTTTTTATATATATATCTTATTTTTAAAAAGTCAATTATTATATAAAATTAAATTAATAATCAATATTTTAAATAATTAATAATCATTTTTAATCATAAAATAATTAATAAATTTTATTTATATTATAGAAGTAACAAATAAATGTATATTAGAAAATAAAAATTTAATGCAACTAAATTTTAAAAATATACTCAACAATTATTATTATAATACATTTTTTTAAAAAAATAATTTATTAATAAAACTATTATTTAAAAGATCGAAATTATTAAATAAACTAACTAAAATGGTATTACATATCACGTGATACAATACTTTACTAACCAACCATGTGTAAATAATAGAAATGATAAGCTTTATCGCCAAATAACTTGACATATGAAGATTTAAGTATTATTTTGTAATTTGTCTTGACAAAAATATCTATTGATAAGCGTTAATTTATCGGAATAAAGGTCGGTCAAAAAATTTAGTTAAAATTTAGCGTGTGAATAAGAAAAAATTTTTTACCGACCTACAAAAATGATTCTAACAAAAACAAATTTAAGTTTAATCTTTCTAAAAAAGAGTTCAAAAGAAAGATAATAAATAATGCAGGACCCAAATATGATAAACCTTATGATTGCCTAATAACAAAGATACCAAAGTAAAAACAACAACATGAAGGTCAACCGATGATTGAGGCTAAGCATTTTTATAACACCACATTTTAAAGTTTCGACGTTTCAGTAAAAAAAATTATTTTATTCATAGGAAAAAAAAAAAAATAAAAAAAAACCTGAAATATTCTTGTTATGCATAACTAAAAACAAGAAAAGTGATTAACTTGAAAAAAAATGAGAAATAAACAAATTTTTTTTTTTTTTACACAATATATGTATCTTATGTATTCAATACTATCGCTATATATGTATGTCATATTGTATCATATTATATCGTACAATACATACTGTGTATTATTCATCACTCTTAGGTGATGTTAATGATCCGACTCGGTTCGGTCTTTGACCGAAGGAGATCTTTAAGATCGATTTTTTAGACCGATCTTTAGACCGTCGATCTTTTAAATTCATAATAATTTAGAAATAACGATAACTTAGCATTAAATATTTACGAAATGAATAAAAAATTTATTTTAATTCACTAAGAAGCGTCAAAAACAGGAGGAAATCTTAACAATTTTTAACAGAAATCTAATAGATTTTAAGCGTTATCACGTGAACTTGTTAATTTTTTTTTAATATTTTATTGTTTATTTTAATGAAGTACTATAAACGCACAAACGAACCATTGAATGGATGTGTTTCTATTTTGATCCATTTCCATGTTTAATATAAAAACAACTGTTGAATAGCAAATTTAAATGTTTTTACCGATTCTTTCCATTATTGTTTTATGTATATATAAGTTTTATTTAGAATTATATTACAATTTTGTCAACATAACGATTCTCTATAAATTCGTTCAATAATTTGCATAATCACGTGTCATTGTCTAATTTTAAGACGCATTTGTGCGATTATGAATTTTACAAATCGTTCTATTTATAGGTTTGCATATTCGCTAAATAATCAACGCTCATGAATTGAGTCTATACGTGATTGGTCTCTTTCTATCATCATTACTGTTTTCGGAAATAGTTTCTAAACATAGTTGAGTCCGGATCGACCACGTGACGGTCCAACCTGATTCGGTCATATGATCGGATCGCGTTCCAAACCGTTTCCTGAGATCATTAACATCCCATAACATCCCTAATCACACCCCGCCAGTCAACACCGCATAACCGCAAAATAAATAACGGCAACATTTCCCTTCCCTTAAAGTATAAAAAAAAAAACTTTCTTCATAAACAAACTTTTTTAAAATAAAAAAGAGAAAAGTGTGAAGTTTTAATAAGTAATATATTTTCAATACTTTGTTAAATAAACAAAAAAAAAAATAATAAAAAATGACTAGTGAAGTTGGTGACGAAACTGCTAAAAAAGCCTCTTCACGTAAGAGAAAACAAACTTCCGAAGAAACAACTGTTGAACGTAAAACTAATCCCAGACGTGCCGCGAAAACTAAAGCTGAAGAAGCTAAAGCTGCAGCAGCTGCTGCAACAAGTTCTTCAACCTCTAAAACTAAAGCAACGGGAACATCTAAAAAGGCTAAAACTGAGGTTAGTAGATTCTTTTTTCTCAGAGGTCATTTTATCAGTACTCCAAACGAGTATAGTTTTTTTCGTAAGGAAGTACTATTCAAAAAAAAGACGCGTTTTATTTCTTCTATGAAAATATTTTTCCCCCCTAAAAAAAGTTTCATATTAACAGGAATAAATATCACTTTATTTACCTGAAATATTTTTCGCGATCAAAATTTAATTAATTTTAGAAAACCGATGCTCCCGGTCTTCCTACACCCAAAGTTTTCTTGGCCAATGCTCAAGGACTTAAAGTGGTAATCTCTTATCCTACTACCGAAAAGGAAGATGACGAAAATGAGGAGGAAACCTCTAAAAAAGAAGGAACCGAAGAAGAAAAAGAAAAAACAAAAGAGGAAGAAAAATCCACAGCAAAGAACGGTGATTCGGTTGCTGATATAACATCAGAAGAAAATGAACCATTGTACACCTTGACCGCAAAACCTCAAAGACACGCTAGTGGTAGTTATGGATGGACAGCAAATATTCCAAAAGGGAAGATTAAGGTAGACATTGATGGTGAAGAGGTCGAATTACCTGTTACGATCAATTTAAATATTACCGTTCAAGGTTCTAAGAAATAAAGTATATTTTAACGTAGATTAAGGGTATTTTGATTAAGGGTTGATTAAAAAAAAAAAATAATTTGTCTTTCATTTTGTTAACTTTTAACTTTCGAGAAATATTATGCTTCTTACCTTTTTTTCTTGTATGTTAAGAAAAAGAAATCGAAGAAAGATTTTTTCTTTTACAATGTATAGTAACCTTATTACGCAGTAGTTTTGGTTCTTGATTTCTTCTTTAGATGGGAAATTTTTTTTTTTATCTTTACATCAAATCACTATTTAGTATATTCTTTTTTTTTAGATGAGTGAAAAGTGGCAAAACTTTGTATATAATTCATATATTCAAATATTGTCAAAATTTTTTTCTTTTCTTCTAGTTCACCATCTTTCACTCTATATTTTTTTTTTTTTTTTTTTGTATCTCATGAAGAGGTAAAGTTGTTAATAAAAATGGATTAGTAGTAGAATTTATCATTTTAAATAATAAAAAAAAATTTAACATTCAATCCTGATCCAGTTCAATTTAAGAAATTTGTATTATTTTTAAAGTAATTTTAAAAAAAGTATTTTTTATTTATAATGAAATGATTTGATGATTAATTAAAATGTCTTTGATGAAATAATGTTCTAAATTTTTTTCTTTGATGTCTATTTTAAAAAAGAAACTAACGATCTCTGTAAATAACATTCACATTATCTCTATATCTTGAATGAATTAATAATATTAATATATAAACAACCACTTCTTAATTGATGAATTATTTAGGGCTTTTTATAAGTTTAAATAAATCAAAATATTGATTGATAGTTGTAATTTATAAATTATAATTTCAAATTTCTCTATACACTAATAATTTTAATTATAATTCTTTATAAATTTTTGTAAAATAAATAAGGTTTTCTTTCTTTTTCCTTTTTTTTTTTTAAAAAAAAAAAAAAAAATATCATTTCGAAATCGATAAAAAAAAAAAAAATTTTTTACAAAAAAAAAAAAAACCAACAAAATAAAAATAAATAATGAAATAAACTATTCTACTTGAACTTATCCTCTTATTTTGATTTAACACATACCAAAAGTTTATTAACCCCAAAAAATAATTAATTAAATAATTAAGTAAAAATTAATTTACAAAGCATTCTTTCTTGTAAGGTCATCAAATCTCTTGAACGTATAACCAACGAAAGCCAAATCCTTTTGGTTATATTCTCCAGCAACATTTGAATTGTTGCGTTCTATTTAAAAAGAACGTTAATTAAAAAACTTGAAAATCAAATAATTTAAAGTTAAATAAATGAATTTACCAATTGTTTGAGGTTGCTCTGGAATCTTGTCCAAATCTTCTGTAGGGAAATAGCTAGTATCGGTAATTGATTTCAAATTAGGAACAAACGGTGCTTCAATATTACGAATAGATTCCCAATCTACTCCAGAAAAGAATGAATGAACTTTAATTTCGTCTGCACCATGACGTCCCAAACGTTGTTCAGGTGCGCAAATGAGTCTGATTAAATAATTCAACAAACATTTCATTAAATTAATATCTTAAGGTATTAATTTTCAAAAAAAAATTTAATCAATATTAAATAAAAAGTTATACCGTCTAATTAAGTTTTCTGCTTCGGGACTCAAATGAACATCATCAGGGAAATACAATTGATCCCGCCAGTTGATGATTTTACGATAAGTTTCATGAGCATTTTCGCTACAAAATGGTGGATAACCTACAAGGCATTCAAACATGATGGCACCAAGTGACCACCAATCACATTCTTGACCATAACCTTGTTGTAAGAAAATTTCGGGTGCAATATAATCTGGTGTTCCGACTGTGGAATAAGCCTATAAAATTAGATACAAGTCAGAAATATTCCAATTTATGCGTATAAATATCAAGTAACATTAAGGATCATACCAAAGCTCTTCGATTTTTCTTCCATGTGGCGATCCTATCTTTACTAGATAATGTTAAATTGATATTAGCCTCACTGCCTAATTGTCTATGACCGGATGAACTATTAAGACTTCCATCCAAAAGTCTCTGATAATATGCAGAATCATGTGTTCGGTGAAATCCGGTAGAAAGGCCAAAGTCGGATAATTTGATATGACCATCTTTATCAATCAAAATGTTATCAGGTTTTATATCTCTAAATAAATAGGGTTGAATCATTTTGAATTAGATCGTAAATAAATAAATAATATGGGTCGCTTGCTATTAAAATCAAGTTTCGAGACATAGGAAATAATATGATTCGAACATGATTTTAATCTCATGTATATATAATATGTAAATGTATATAAATATAATTACCGATGAATGAAATTTAATTTATGAATTGCTTCAATGGCTAAGACACATTCTGCGATATAAAATCTCGTTACATCCTCCGAGAAGGTGTCATATTTGATCAACATTGTCATCAAATCGCCGCCAGGTAAGAATTCCATAATGAGATAGAGATATGACGCATCTTGAAATGAGTAAAATAATTGCACCACCCATGGAGAATCAGATTCGGCAAGAACATCGCGTTCAGCTTTAACATGCGCTAACTAAATAATATAATCAATTAATAATATTAATAATGTTAAAAAAAAGTACTGCTGCATTATAGTAAAATCACCTGATCTTTTTTAAACATATCTGCTTTTCTTAACGTTTTCATCGCATATATTTTACCTGTATCTGCTTTTTGAACCAATCGAACCTAGTGAACAATTAATTCAACATAAAATTTAGTGAAAATTTATAAAATTTCAACCGATCTGACAGTAAGCGCGTTATATTAACCTTCTAACTTTGACATACCTCACCAAATGCACCCTTACCGATTACTTTGACAGTAACGAAATCTTCCAAACCTAATCTAGTCCTGCGAAGTCTCAAGAAAGAAGATTCCTTCCGTCCAAGCGATTGAAGTTGTCTGTTCTTTCGTTCATCTGAAATGTCTTCCTTTTCAAGTTTTTTTTCAAGTTCATTACGTCTAGTTAAATAGAAATTATAAAATTATTAGATCACCTGAATTTATATAGAGATGAAAATGAGAGTTTATATTTTAATGCTAACTATTTTAACATCTATTTTAATGAAGAAATCTTCACTTACCGGTCGTTAACTTCTCTTGCTTGATCCAAAGTAACCTTATAGAAATGTTCTAATTTTAATTTCGCAGCAGTAGATCTGTCTAAGGTACCTTTTGAAAAACCATCTGTAGACCTATCAAAAACTACATATTCTTGACCACCGTTGCCACCAAAGCCGCCAGAAGACGGCGATCCCGAATTTTGCATATCATAATCTGCCATTTTTTTTTTTTTTTTTTTTTTTGATTCAGATGTATGTAATAAAAGTGAAGAATTTTTAACAATAGATGTTTGTATGAAAAACGTGGTGATGGTTAATAAGTCTTTTTAGACTTTAAAGTGATACCGTGTTACTAGGTTAAATGAAGAACGCGGAAATAATTCGTGTCACATATAACTAAACATGCATTTCATGCGTGTATGCAACACAACGAATGATAAACGAATTATTGAATGACGATTCAAAAGATTTTGCTCTGTAATAGGTATTAAATCAACGAAAAATTTGGGTCAAAAAAATTGAAGGATCATCAAATACTAACATTGACACAAATAATTGAATATTCTTGAAATCAAATAATGGTGATTGATATCAACTAGATCTCCTCCATGCACATAATATTTTTGTAATATTTTTGTGTAAATCTAGTTTAGATCGTAACTTCTTCACAATAATATATTATCAGTTAAAAGTAATGATAGATCTTTGATTCGTTGTTCACGTGAATTTGAATCACGTTTCAGTTTGAAGTTTTATTTTTTTATTTTTTTTTAATTGCGCAAGAAAAATTTGCGAAAACGTTATTAAATTTTTTTTTTTTTTAGATACTACGCCCCGCCAAGAATGTAAAAAGTAAATAAAAAAAAAGAAATTATGTTGATGTTAAAGAGTCGCGATTCATTTTAAAAATCGGTACCAAAATCTGTAACATCGGGAAATCAAGAGTTTTTGGGTGGAAGGATATAAAGCCGCGATCTATGTACACTAGTTGAAGTAAAGGATCAAGAGGAAAAAAAAAAAAAAAAGTAAAAGTTGTGCGGCTATTTAGATGTAATAAAACATAAAGAGAATTAAAAAAATGAATATATATATAAATGATCTATTTCTCGATTTTCTCAATCGTTTGCACCATCGTTTACAGCGTCATCCTCTTCCTGTACCCATTCGGCGCCGACATTTTCTTGTTCGAACTCGATTCCTTCGTCTTCGAGTGTTCCCTCCGGTAAATTTGCATTGTGATATTCAATGATCGAATTTGGTTTTGAAAGGTCGATCAGTTTCCCAGATTCCACGGCACGAAGTCCCATCTGACGTGCCTTCTGGAAAATTTGAATTCTACAAAAGTTACCGTGAATTATTTATAGCATGATTAATCTAGGTTTACTAAATATTGGAATAAAATTTTTTTGCTCTTGAATCAAATTCAATATAAGTTTTCATAACAATTCCGATTCAACTTTTCGTTTTAGGAAATCGATCAATCGTATAAATGAAAACTCCCACATACCTGGTACGCTCAGGTTCAAATTCTTTAATAATTAATTCCCAATCACCATTGTATTTGTCATGGGCCGCTTTCAATCGTTCTACTTCATCATCTGTCCAAAGTTGTCTTGGTGCTCTTCTATGCTTTGGTGCTTTTTGATTTTCGGAACTGTAGGCCTCTTCTCCACTCGCTGAAATATCATCCCTCCCATGTCTTTTTAATTTTTTATTACTATAATTTTGGGGACTAACAGCATATCCGCCCAAGCCCGGATTTAGCATACCACTGATTACCATTCCAGTTTCATTAATAATATGGAGAGGATCCGTTCCCGGCATGGGCGGTGCTAGAAATAATGAAACATCGGTTTCTTTTAAAAGATTCGAGATACCTTGATAGTAATCGGCAGATAATTCGAGACATTTCTTTTGCTATTAATTTGTAATTTGATTGAAAAAATATTTAAGCGCAAATAAGTTAAATAATAATAAATTAGGAATTTAACTATAATCCACTTTAAAAAAAAAAAATAGGTATGTAATACTTTTCTTAACTTTAAAAAGATACTCACAAACTCGTAAAAGTTATATACAGTTTTTCTTCGTGGGACGTGCATTTTGTTATGATAAGTTTTGTTAACTTTGAACCTAAATTGAGTAGCTTGAGTTGATAGTGAAGTTGATGTAGGCGTAGTTTTAACAGTGACTTCTTCTTGTGGACTATTATTATTATTATTCATTTTATTATTCAATCACACAACAGGCAAAAGAACAGGTATCAAATAGTCGGACAGGAATCTGGTTCTGTTTTTCTCGTATTTACAAAAACCACCACTATTTCTATAATTTATAGTCTTTGTATTCGGCCGATTGTGTCCGTTTATTTAGCCCAAGGATCTGGTCACGTACTTCAAATTCTGGCCAAAATACAACAGATGCAACTAGAAAATCACAATTTGTCCAGTAATAAAATATTTTATTTATTTTGAATGTTACTGATTAACCCTTTTTTTATTTTTAATGTAATTTATGTTTTTTATAATCGATTTAGAAAATTTATTTATCAATGCTTAAGATTTGGTTAGTTCAATATTGTGATATTATTAGCGTTCGAACCTAATATTATCTTTTTTTAAAAATTTACGAAATATTTATCGTGTAACACAATATATTTTAAAAATATAAATTTTAAATTACCAATTATATTATTTTTTTTTTATTTTTAAAAAGAATCCCATCCCCGATGTAAATCGATTTGAAAGAAAAAAAAAAAAAAAAAATTTTCTTTGATTTGCTATTCTTGCACCATTCTTTTTTAAACCCATTGGCAAAACATCTAGATATTGTAGTATTTAATCTAATCTGACTGATTGATATTTATTATTTATAGTTTCGAGCTTTTGTATTCTCAAGCTAGCTTCGATGGTTTCAGCTTCAGAAATTTCACGAAGAAGGGCATTGCACTCATTTAACTCTTGAATCTCTTTTTTTATGTTCATACATAATGTGTGCATTGACCGGGCGACATCATGTATCTAATTTGAAGGCGTATTAAAGATTATTAAAAATTGATGAAGATTTCCCTTAATCAAAATTAGGTAATTTTACCAGTGGTGACTCCATGTCCCATTTTCGTAAAACGTCCTCAGCGGCTATCGAACACGTGATAATTTCATTCTTTAATTGATCTGTAAAAAACATAATAATAATGAGCAAATTGAAAGAAATAGATAATAATTTTAAACAAGGCATACCTAATTCTCCGGTTATGATATTAGCAATTGGCATTGCAGTTGTAGTGCTTGCTAAAGACGACGCAAATAAAATGTAACGTTTCTTAAATTTTTCAAAATGTTCGTTGATTTGTAATAAAATGTCTCGCTAAGCGTTAAGAATAAAAAATAAAAAATAATAATAAATATTTATATTCTAATCTCTAATTTTTATACTTGAGAAAGATTTTTATTACCAATTTTGGATTACCTGAATCTTTAGAGTCGTATTTAAAAAGATAATCTCTTTCTCCAATGTAAACTTTTGATTGGCTTTTGACAATTCTTCTTGTTTCTTTACAAGCAATTCCCATGCATCTAATAATTGAACCTAAATAAATTATTTAGTATTTTAGAAAAAAGTTGGCAAGATGATAAAATAAATTCTACCTCTGCAGTTCTTTTTTGATGCTCAAACGCTTGTTCTGCTTTAGCGTTCAGTAAACACCATTGCGTCAGTCGTGCATTTAACATTATCAATTCATCATCTAAATTTCGATTCTAAATTAATTAAAGAGAGACGAATTGTGAGTAACATATTATGTACTGAATGTATTAAGAAAATCTAATTCTTACCTCAGTTGGAGATTGACAATCTTGTAATGTGGCCTTATTTTGATCCTTTCTCGGTACAATCGGATAGACTTGAATATTTAATATTTAATATAATGTATAAGCATTTTTTATTAAATCTCACCTGGCTTACTTGTTCTATATAAGAAAATTGAATTAATATAATTTAATTATTTAAAGTAACACGGATCATAAATCCTATACCTTGATTTTTATTCAAATTTGTAAAAATTTTTTGGGCTTTACGTTTCTGAACGGTCGTATGAGATATACCCAATTGTTTCTGTACAGTTTTGATTGGTTTGATGCTGGGTCTATTACCTTCGATCGCTGGTTTGGATATAGTATTTTTTTTAATATCTTGATTTTTATTTGATGCGGCATTAGAATTGCCCGAAATAGATTGCATATAACGTGACGGAACTTCACGAGCTATTGAAGATAAATTTTTTTGGTGTCAGTAATGTACTTGAGAACAAATGATTAAATTGAATTTATATTACTTTTTTTCTTATGCTTTTGTTCATTATTAGTAGAAATCATAGTAGAAACTGAAAGTGTGGGAGAAGGACACTTTTCAGATTCTTTGTGCAAATTTTCGTTATTAGTTAATACTGTCTCCGCAACTGCATTTTCATCGCTATTTACATTAACAAGTATGATGTCATTAATGTGTCCTTTTTCGAATATCTGAACATAGGTTTACCAAAAAAAAATCTTGCTTAACTCGATAAATCTCACGTGTTTCGCGTTAAAATTTTGTGCACTCGACATTTTCTTTTTTCCCTAGACGTGAACCTTCGCGATATTCAAAAATCATCCAAAAATGTAAACACCGAAAACATCATTCACGTGACATTTTAATATTAAAAATGAATGTCTAAAGGAAAAGCTGTTTATAGATAATGAGATCGTGGTCTTTGGATATTTGAGTTAGTTATTTTACATAAGATCTTATTATAAATATTTTATTAGATGGAATTAAGATTATCTTGACTAATATCATATCTCAACTAATATCTTAAAAAAGTTTTTTCTTAACTGATATTACTTTCTGCCTTATTCAATTTGGTCGATATGGTAGCTTTTTCAAAGCCAATTAATGAGCTACCCTCGGCCATACAAGCAGTTCTTAATTCAAATTCTAATAATGGCAACTCTCGAATTAATAATAAAACAAAAGTAGCAGCTTCGATAGCTGCTGTATCAATCGCTGCTTACATCACGAATTATATTTATAAGAAACAGGCTGAGACATCTTATGCACGAGCTACTAGTAGAAAAGCTGATTTATATGATGGTCCAGTTTCTGGAAATAAATATACTTTGACTGTTCCTTATAAGAATCGTACCGCAAAAGTTACTATTCGTCCAACTCCACCCGAAACTTTTAAAAAACATAAAAAGCTTTTTGCTCTTCCTGCTAATGGTACTCAAAGGGTTGGAGTAAATAAGATATTTTTTGGACAATTATCTGCCATTTTTAAAATAATACTCCCAAAAGTTCGTTCAAAAGAAGTTATTATCTTGTTATTACATTCCATATTTTTGGTTTTAAGATCATGGTTAAGTATTGTAGTAGCAAGACTGGATGGGCGAATTGTTAGAGATTTGGTATGTTTGTTTAACAATCCTATATCAATAGAAAATTTCAAAATTCGCCCATGGTTCAAAATAGATTTATTCATTGTAGGTCGCAGCAAATGGTAAAGAATTCCTTAAGGGAATCGCATATTGGTTTCTCATCGCTATCCCAGCAACATACACCAACAGCATGGTAAATTTATTTTTTAATGCTTTTGTTTCAAATTTATTTCATTTAACTTTTACACATATTGATCATCATTTCGGGTATTTTTTTAAAACATAAAGATTCGATTTTTCCAGTCAAAATTGTCTATTGCTTTTCGAACGCGATTGACAAGATATGTAAATGATCTTTATTTGAATGATCAAAATGCTTATTACAAAGCTATTAACCTAGATAATAGGATTGAAGGAGCAGACCAGTTAAGTTTATTCCATTTTCTCAATGAACAAATAGAAAATATTTGTATAAATTAAAATTGCTCGTTTTTATTATTATTATTAGGTTTATTACAACCGATATTGCGCGATTTTGTGATGGACTTGCTTCGTTGTATTCAAATCTGGGTAAACCAGTATTGGATACAGTTATCTTTAATTATCAATTAACAAAGAGTATTGGTTTACTTGGAATGTTGGGTTTATTTGGAAATTATATAGTAACAGCCTGGATTCTAAGAAAAGTAACTCCAGCTTTTGGAAAATTAGCGGCCATTGAGGCGAAATTGGAGGGAGATTTCCGTGCAGCACACACTCGTTTAATCACAAATGCCGAAGAAATTGCTTTTTATCATGGAGCTGTATTAGAGCATTCCATTTTAGAACGCACATATATTCGATTAGTTAAGCATATAAATTCTATTTTCAAAATACGTATTGCATACAACATGTTTGAGGATTTTGTAATTAAATATTGTTGGAGCGCTATTGGACTTTTAGTGTGTTCTGTACCAGTTTTCTTTCCTGCTTATGGTGGACGGGGAGGGAAAATTGAAATGCAAGGTGGCTCTAAAAATTATGGTAAAGAAAGAGATCGTACTAAAAGCTTTATTACAAATAAGAGGTAATTATAAGAAGCATTTTATTTATTTATGACTTGATCTTGATATATTATTTATTACTTTTTTTTTTTCTTGTTAGACTTATGATAACACTTGCCGATGCTGGTGGTCGTATGATGTATTCATATAAAGAACTTGCAGAACTTGCAGGTTATACTTCCAGAGTATACAATTTACTTTCAGTCCTTCATTCTTTGTATGCTAGCGAGTATGTTGCTACACTTCGCCCAGCATCATTCCCTGAAGATCAAGAATTCTATTCACTTGATGATGTTCGCGGAGAAATTTTATATGGATACAATGGTATAAAATTCGAAGGAGTTCCCATTGTCACACCAAATCCTGGAAACGCGAGGGGTGGAGATGAATTAATAAAAGGATTGAATATAGTAATAAATCCTGGAGAGCATTTGTTAGTCACTGGACCTAATGGAGTTGGAAAAACGAGTGTTGCAAGAGTTATTTCTAAACTATGGCCTGTTTTCCGTAAGTTGATTGTTGTGTTGTATTCATATGTTCTTAACCTATATCCCGGTCTTTTTAATAATTATTGTCGTGGTTATCATTCAAAAATATAGGTGGTGTACTTTCACGTCCAAATGTGGGAGATATTTTCTATATTCCTCAACGTCCATATCTTAGCATAGGCACCCTTCGTGATCAGTATGAACATATTCTTAATTGTTTTAATATTTCCAATAATATAATTTCCTTATCTTATTAATTTTCGTAACGTTTTCTTCTTTTTTTAAAGAATAATTTATCCACATTCTTATGCGGATATGATTCGTGCCAATCGAACAGATGAGGAATTAATGGATATATTACAAATTGTTCATTTAGCTTATATTCCAGATCGTGAAGGTGGATGGGAGACCAAGAAAGAATGGAAAGATGTTTTTTCCGGCGGCGAAAAGCAAAGGGTAGGTATTATAATCATAGGAAAATTTTTTCTCGGTAATAAATTTTTATTTATAAGTTATCTTTTATTAGGTTGGCATGGCTAGACTTTTCTATCATAATCCTAAATTTGCTATTCTTGATGAATGTAAGTTAATATTATTGTATTTTTTTTTTTGCATTTTTATGTTATGTTAAATTAAAAATGGAATCATCATATTTCGTAATTTAGGTACAAGTGCTGTTAGTTCTGATGTTGAAGGGTTAATGTATCAACATGCAAAGGACGTTGGTATCAGTAAGTATTATTACTTAAGAAAGTAAATGTGTATGCTTTTATAAATATTAATTAATTAATTTATATTTTTTTACAGCTCTTGTTACTATATCTCATCGACCATCTTTATTTAAATACCATACACATCTTTTACTTCTTAGTGGAGATGAAGGCTCATGGAAATTTGAGACAATTGGTACAAAAGAAGAACGTATGTCTTTAGATAATGAAGTTGCAGCATTAGAATCTAAGTTAAAAGATGTAGAATCTGATAAAGCTAGAATTGAAGAGATTAATAAGGAATTACAATTAGGAATATCAAAAGATAATACTACTAGTAAAGTACAACGTCGTGGATTAGTTTTATAAGTTTTTTATCTTTCATTTTTATCTTTTTTTATTATAATTTGTTGTAAGCGTAAACTGTTGATAATTCAGATGTTAGTAATTACTTTAACATTATTTATAACAAATTTTAATGTTTTTCTTGTATTTTATAATGGGTGTAAAATATGGTTGGTCGAACTTGCTCGTTATTTATTAAATCAATAAATAAATGATATATAAATTTACTAGAATTTACTAAATCTAATTCGGAATTGACAAAGCATTACTTTTGATTATAGTTAATATATTTTTTTATTATTAACCTTAAAATTAATTTTTAGATAGTTAAATTATAACAGACCTTTTTCTTTTTAAGGGAAAAAAACAAAACAAAATAAAATAATTGGATAGAAATATTAAAAGCAACCAAAAGTATTTAAAGTCTAAAGTTTTGTTTATCTATATATTAAATAATAAACCACACTTCAAACAAACAATAACTATACATATTGCAAAAAAGCAATGTTTCAAATAATATTAGAAAATATAATTCAATTAACCAAGTAATCTTTTTTTTTTTTTTAATAAAATTTTGTTAAAATTAAAAAGGGGGCAAAGAATATATATTATATACCACATTATTAAGATTAGTATAATATAATTCAAGATCTCATCATTCTCCGTACTTCATTGTATCTTTTAGTTTTACTAAGGTCCATTAATTTTTCACAATTAGGTAATTTCATATGTTGAGCTTCTTTTAGTTTTTCTTCATCTTGAAATACCCAACCTCTTGCTTCATTTATTCTACGTTGTTTAAAAATTGCTTCACTATTACATTGTGACGTTAATGACTTAACAAATGTAACTTCAACGTTATCTTCAAACTTGTGTAATTTCCTTGGGTTTTGTTCCAATGATGAAAATGATTTTGGATCTACATAATATGGAACATTTAATGAATGTGTATATCTTGATTGTGTATGGTAATCTGTTTGATGAAGTGAATATGCTGGCATTGGTTCTGGAGTTTGTGTTAACCAGTTTGATGATAATGAAAAGAAGAAAAGTAAAATAAGTGGCAAGAGTTGAAGACATGTAAGAATTGCTGATGATTGTTGTTCTTGTGGACCATCTCCGTTAGGTGATGCTCTTCTTGGTTGGAATCGACGTGCTCTAAATCCTGGCCCAACAAATGTTGCCGAATGAAATCCTAAATAATTTAAGGAAAAATATTTACTTTAGTACCATTTTCCCAATGAGATATATGATATATATATACAGTATATATATAAACATGTGCATATGTATAAACTACCTACCATCCGCATTGAAAAACATATTGAAAAGTTCTTCGGGTGAAATTTCATCAGCAAAGACTGCTCCATTTGTAAATCCATTATTAAATCGTGCTCCTCCGAAACCGGGTGGCATTCCACTATTACGTGAATCTGGATCAACACCATTTTCATCGAAAGCTGCGCGTTTTTGTGGATCACTTAATACTTGGAACGCTTTGCTAACCACTAATTAAAAATCGGAGGTAAAACAATTAGAATCAAAAATAAATTAATTCCGTAGAGATTTTTTTTTTAAAAAAAAAAAGAAAGACTCAATTAGAAAACCAACACTTAAAAGCTTCATCTGCTCCCGGAGCACCATTCTTGTCCGGGTGCATCTGTAAAGCCAGCTACTTTTTTCGAAGGTAAAATAATAAAGGCTATTTTAGCAATTGTTCATAGTTAAAGTAATTATAATAGACTCTATATTACAATTAATTCCATTTTTATTTAACAATATATTTATAATTTAAATATATCCAAAAAACGACCTTTCGATAAGCCTTCTTAACTTCTGAATCGCTAACTTCTTTGCTTATTCCAAGAATAGAATAAAAGTCGTGTACTCCACAAGCTCTTATTCGCTTAACAGCTTCAGCTTGCTCGGTAGTATATTCTCTAGTTTGTCTTCCTTGTTTATGTTCTCTAGAAGAACTTGAAGGTGAAGGAGGTGGTGGAGGTGAAGCGCTTCTATCATTGTTACTTTCATTTGGTGATTGTGTTGTTTTACGTGATTCAACTCTTTTAAGAAAAGTTTGAGCCTCGGGTGTTGGAAATAAATTAATTGATTTTTGAGCAAACTTAATTGCTCCCGTTATATTTCCTGAAGCTAAACGATTGCGTGCAATATCTAAACATCTGATTGCTTCGTCTCTATTGACTTCCATTTCTTTGACTTAATCCTCAAGATATAATCAAAAATTGAGAAGGAAATGCGAAAAAGATCTACTATAGTATCACCCTTTAATGTATAAAGTAATTAGATCTAAAAACTACCACTATTTGTTTTTTTATACGGTATTAAATAAGTAACGAGAAATTTTTTAAAGATGGATAGTGCCACGTTTGCGATATTTAAATAAAATTCTGGTAAATCTTTTCGGAAACCTTTTTCAGGATCTATTTTTTAATTCCTGTAGCCGAACTCGGAATTCATGTCCGAAACGAAATCCCATCGAAATCCGAACTTCTGACCATTATTTATACAAATATTTTTAATAATAATAATAATAATAATATACTGTAATTATAAAATAATTATTTGTTTTATTAAACTTCAAAATTTAACTTTACAAATTTTTTTTTTTTGATTTAAATTTTTATCAAATGTTTTTATTAAAATTATCAATTATTAGTATATAAAGTATCATAATATTATAAAAAAATTCAAATGACAATAATGAATTGCTTAAAAATAATTGCTTAATATAATAAATAAATACTTAAATTTAAAGTTATTTAGAACTATAATATTATTCAGAAATAGTGATGCATATTAAAAAAACCTTTTTAATATATAACTTAAATATAGAAATCTTTAAATAAATATTTCTTGAATTTAAAACTTGATTTAATTTTATTAAGTTTATAAAACCTATTATAAAGTTTAGATAAAGATATTTATTATTAAGTCAAATAAATTAAAACTTAAAATTTATTCAAAAATATTTTTAAACAAGTATTTTTATTCAAAAATAACTTTTAATTAAATTTTTTTCTTATTAAAAATTTTAAATAATATATAAATATAAAATAAAAATTATATGAATGCAAAATCTATGATAATTATATGGTTATGATTATTATTTACTTTTTTGAATTTTTGATTTAAAATAAAATAAACATATTTTAGAAAACCTAAGGATTCCAATAATTTTATTATCAAAAAATACATAAATTTTTATAAAAGATTTGTAAATACTTTTGCTTTTTATAAAATAATTAATATATTAAATAAAAAGAAATTACAGGAAATAATAATATAAATAATAAGAAAAAATATAAATTTTATATTATAAAATATTTATAAATCATTTTTTTATTTTTTATAATAAAAAATTGATAAAAAACTATTAAAATACTTTTATATCCTTTAGAAAATTTAGAAAAACTTTATATTCTTTAATAATTAACCATTAATGCAATAGCATAAAAACAAATATACATATATCTCTTTAAAAAAATAAATTTATTTTATTTAAATATAATTACTTATTAAAACCAGCTATTTTATTTATAATTTATTTTGTTTGAGAAAATAATTATATTAGAAAAAAAGAAGATCAAAAAATAAGAGGTAATATAAAAGCTTAATAATAGGTAAATAGAAGTTGAATAAAAAGAATATTATAATAATATGTGATACATTAAGTTATCTACATTAGTCTACAAAAAGTATTCAGATTTTATAAAATTTACTTAGTAAAATTAAAAATCTTTAAGTTGTATAAATATTTACAAATTTTCATCAAAATCCAACCAAAATTTTTTTATTTGAAAGCCAATCAATTATAATTTTTAAAAATCTAAAAATAAGTATTCAATTTTAAAAATGCAAAAAAAAATAAAAAAATATATTTTTAAAAAAAAAATATATAATAAAACTATTATTTATACTTTGCTATAAGAAAAATTTTTAATGTTATAAAAATTTTTATTTTTTATTTTAATATATAAAAATTATAATTGATTAGCTTTCAAATAAAAAAAAATTTGGTTAAATTTTAATGAAAATTCGTAAATATTTATGCAGTCTAAAAATCTTCAATTTTACTATATATTATTAAGTAAATTTTATAAAGTTTGAATATTTTTTATAGGCTAGTATATTATTCTTAATAAATGATTCTAATTTTTAAATAATATACATATAGATAGTATAAAGAATATAAAGATAGTATACCAATTATTAATTGAAAAAAGTATTACAGTTTGTAATATTATATATATTGCAAATTTAAAGAATATTTTATAATGATTTATATTATTATAATTATTTTATAACATATAATTGATTATAATCCAGTGTAAAAATATTAATATACCAATATATTTATAGTAAAAAAAAAATTATTAAATTTAATATAAGCATTTAAACATTTTTATTTATTATAAGTTTTAAGAAATATTTTTAATATAAATTTTATTAACATAAAATTTTTATAAAAATTTTATTAATTATCAATTTCTTCAATTTTGAAATCTTCATAATCATTTTAACCAATGATATATCATCAACTTAATTCTTTATATTTTATGGTTTTGTCAAATGCTTTTTTTTTAAATCTAATAATAAGTTTAATAGTAATCTTTTTTATTAAAAGCATGTAACAATTTGTCTTTAATAACTAAAAGATTTGAGTAAGAACTAGATCTAACAACCTTACTTTTAATAGTTGACCAAACTTCTTTAATTGCATAATGATAAAGCAAATATAAAATAATTCATAATCATATTTTCTAGCTATATTAATACACATAAA
This sequence comes from Funneliformis geosporum, assembly GCA_946474995.1. NCBI lineage: Eukaryota > Fungi > Glomeromycota > Glomeromycetes > Glomerales > Glomeraceae > Funneliformis > Funneliformis geosporum. Next base: position 26,530 of record CAMKVN010000129.1, read on the forward strand.
AGGTACATTTGCTTTATTTTGTTTTACTAATTCATACAATTTTGCTTTGCTAGAATTTTAATGAATATCAACATCAGCTAAAGTTAATCAAACAATTTATAAATCCTTTTTTCAGTTTAATGTTAATACACATTCAACTCAATGTTTATAATAATAAGCATACATCTTTATCAGCCTTGTTCAAGTTTGTCTTACAAACTCTCATTTTCACGAATAAGCACTTCGTTATATGAAGTAACTTTGCTGATTTCTGTTCTTAAATCTCTTAATTCTTAATTTGCATTGTATTATCTATATGATATTTCATTAGTTTATAGCATTTCTTAATCTTATCAAAAAGTCTTTGAAAATTTTAGTTATAAAATTTCTATAATAATCAACATGATCTATTGTAATATTAGCATTTTAAATAGCTTTAGAAATATTATTTCAGGCATCAGCATTTGCTTATTTTCTCCCTCATAATGAAAATAGTTTTATTGATAGAATTTATATAAGAAAAAAAGTAGGAATTAATTCATCACAAAACTTATTAGTATTACCATTATACTTTATGATTATTTCTAATGATATTTGACTAAACTCTTTTTTTGAAAAATTGTAATTTCATCAAAAGTTTCGTCTTTTTAATATTTTTATATAAATAAATATAAAATTATTATATTTTTTAATGTATTTTAATTCAAGGAATTTAGATCAAGTTAAATATAATTTTGGCAATTAAGTAAAATAATTTCATCATTAATAAAAAACTAGTTTTATTATTTCAGCTTTGACAATTTCATCATATTAAAAAAGGTAACTTCATCAGGTATCACTAATTATTGCCTTAAAAATAACAATTAAGAAACTATGACCTTGTGAATATGCTACTTATAACTTGACACCCAAATACAATTTGTAATATAATACAAATAATAATATAATTCATCTAAAAAAACTTTTGGCCTAGTTAGAACTTTATTATTTCCTTACAAATTTTCAAAATAATATCATAAATAATAGTTATAAAAAGCAATATTTGCTAGTGATTTATATAACATATTTTAACGTTTACCATAATCATAAAAATATCCTAATATATGAAATAAATGCTATTTTAATAATTTATAACTATTTTCTTTAAGCTTTTGTCATAATATTTATGTTGAAAGTAGAATATCAAAAATATTTACAGGCATAATAAAACTTTGTAAAAGTTCAGGAATATTATGGTTAAGCTTTTTATTTTTTGATTGACTCATAAATTTTTGTGTTTAAAATTCTCCATTTTTTATTTTGTACAGTATAATATAACCTTTTCAATATTAAGAATCATAGCAACTTTGTATAATGATATATCATAATACTATTTTGGTATTGTTAAATATTTAAAAAATGTTAATGAATATAAAATATTTTTCATTCATTGACAGTTAACAGACTTCTGTTTCTAGTCAAATTATTTATAAGAAAAAAGCTTTAGATTTGCAAGCTAATTAAACTTTGAATATAATCTAACCTTTCATATAATTTGTACAATCAAATGATAATATAATTATTAGATTTTATCAAATGAGAAAATCAGAAAATAATTTTTATGTATATATCAGATAATATATTATAATTAATTAATTAATTTATAATATAATTAATTTAATACTAGATAATGGAAACTGTTAGAAAGTCTGAAGTGAAAAACTCCTAATACTTAAGTTTGTGATCATGAGATTATTTCATAATTATACAACAATTGTAACTAATAACAGATTAACTCAAATATTGAGCGAAAAAATACGAGACATATGAGTCATAAGGCATAAAATTATATAGTCCTTCGCTATGCTCTGGACTAATAAATAATTTCAAATATAAAAAATTTAAGTTTACTTTATAATATTTAATTTTATTTATTAAACATAATATTATTATTTCTTAAATTATCTAATAAGCAAATTTACTTACAAAATTAAAAAAAAGTAATGATTTCTTTATAAATATTAAGTAGTAATTTTAGTAATATTATTATTTATAATAGAAACAAAAACTATTATTAAATCTTAAACAAATATAATAAAAGTAATTAATCATATATAATTTAATTTTAAGTATATGAATATTAAAATATTTTTATATAAATTCTATATAATCATTAATTTTGCTTTAGATTAAAAATATAATTTAATATTTTTTTATTAACCTTATTAGCAAATATTTTAAAACTTAAATAGTTTTTAAAAATAATTTAATTTTAAATTAAGTTTCAAAAAATTTATTAAAAAAATCTTTATTTTATCATTAATAAAAATTATAAAATTTCTTAATAAATTATAAGGATTATAATAATAAAAGTTTTTTTTATAAATAATTTAATAACATCATATTATAATTAATATAAATAAATGTAAATTTTATTATAGATTAATTATGAACTTTTTAATTTAAATTTTTTTTAAAAATTAGTTTTTAACTTAATAAATAAGTTTGTTAGAGAAACTAGAGATTTTTTTCAATTATTGAAATGCTAAACTACTAAAACTTTATCAAAATTATATTAAATTCTTATAATTACTTATGCTGAAACTATAGTATAATATTAAAATACTGAAATTATCATAATAAATACTAAAAACTATATTAAATTCTTATTAAAATTTCATTAAACTAATTGTAAAATTTTGAAAAGGTTATATGAGTATTTTATAGTAGAAAAGTATAAAATTTTTTAAAAAATTAAACTTTACTTTATAAGCAAAATATGATTATTTAGTAAAATAAGTTGAAATTTAAAATTATTGCAAATCTTTTATATTTGTAAGGTATATATATATATTTGAAAGGTTTGCTAGGAAAATAGTGCTTTAAGTATTTTTTATTAAAATTTTAATTTTTATCAAAAATTAAAATGCAATAAAAATTAAAATTTTAATAAAAAATTTTCAGAATCACATTTTTCTAGCAAACCTCCTATTTTATTGTTATATTATAATATTTTCATCTGCTATCAAAATATTATATAATTTTTTGAACATAAAAATTGTATTTCACAGATTCTGACTTATATAACTAGACAATAATATGATAGTTGATATTTGCAAAATTATTTCTCCTTTAATTAAACATAATTCTTTATTATTTTTATAAATATATTATTTATTATTAATATGACAATTAGAAAGGTTTTTATACAATTAATCCTATGAAAATTAATATTTAAAATTTGTTCTTAAAAGATCTGAATAGATATTGTATATTATGGGCCATAGTATCCCGGGTATCTTGCAAATTTTAGATGATTGACCTTGTACTACTAAGTCTATAACTTTTATAAATACAGAAATAGAATGTGTTAAAGACTTGTATAACTATCAGAAAATTATTTAATGCATAATTTCTGATTAAAATTGGATTTTAAATAATAAAACAATAGAAAATGTAATTTTTTTTGGATAAAAAAAAGGGGAATATAATATATAAGGGAAATACTATAGCCCGCAATATACGGTAATTCCAGATTTTAATATATACAAAATTTATGGTGAATCATAAAAGATTAAATGTTATCTAAAATTATACTTAAAAGATTTACATAACAAAAAAAACTAAAAATAAAACTTAGTATACTTATATATAAGTTATAAAATTCTATTATAAATAGTATTTGACTTATTCTGCAAATTTACTTTGAATGACAAAAAAGGTTTTGAATATCAATTTATATTATTTATTTTTTTTTAAAAAATACAGAATTTGTCTAAATAATTTTAATTAGAATTTTTATATTTAAAATTTATCTGATCTGACAATTAGTATATAAATGAATTCTAAAGCAAATAAAAATTCAAAACATAATTTTTGTACTAAAAAATGTAATTTATAGATATTTTCTAAATATTTTTTAGATAGATCTAAATATTTTAATAATATTTTTTGAATATTTATTTTTTATAAAACAACTTTTTATTTAAGTGTATTATCTATTTCATTAATAATTATATTATATATAAGTATTATTTATTATTTATGATATATTAAGAAATCATTTATATTATAAATTACTAGATATAAAAGTATATACTACTTTAGTTTTAATTAAAGATGAAATTGTAATTAATTTTAAAATTTTTAACTAGTTGTAACTTGAATTATAAAATATTTATGAATTTTTATATTAAAATAAATTATACAAAATGTTGTAACTAGTTATAAAGAATCCTAAACAAGATATATATATATTACATCTTTTTATTATACAGATATTATATACAAATATTATTATATTATATTAATCAAATATCAATATAAATTTTTTTTAAAAAAGTCAGTTATATCAGTAAAATTAGAGAAATCAGAAGTTTATTATTAATTATTTAGTATAATATTTGGTAAATTTATTACATTATTATTTATAAGTCACTAATATTAACATAGTAATATTAATTTTTGATATTGATAATATTTTATATCATGTAATTAGATAATCTGAAAATAAATTTCAAATTAAAATTCTAATATAGTTAAACTTCATTATAACAAATTTTTATATTCTAAATATTTTGTTATTGTTAAAGATGGGAACTGTAATTAATATGTTGCAACTTTTAATGTTGCAACTTACGTTGCAATTAGTTTTAACCAATATATGTTGCAACTTATAATGTTGCAACGTATGTTGCAACTAATTTTAGCTTATGTTGCAACATTTTGTAAATTTGAAATCAATTACTGTACCATCTTTAGTTATTGTAAATTAATAAATAACTTTTAAAAATTATTAAATAAAATAAATAAATATAATAAATTTATAAAGCTTACAAATTGAAGTTCTATACCAAGTATAATAAATGAAACTTTTATTAATAAAGTTTTTTATATAACAAACTTTTATATTAAATTTAAAAGATATAGTTAATGATACTTATCAAAATTACTTACATTTCTTAATATAATAAAACTAACGAAACTAAAATAACAAACTAAATTTTAATTGCTAAAATTATATTTAACTTTATTTAAATTCTTTGAATTAAAATATTTTAAAAAAATATAATTATTTTATATTTATATACAAAAACAAATTCTTTTGATAAAATTATTTTTTTTATAAAAATTTTAGACAAGTATTACTGGAGTTAGTGAATTTTATTTAGTATCATTATTTAGTGAATAAAATGTTAAAATTTGATAAGACATTACCAAATTTTCTTATTATAACAAATTGTAATTTTTAAAATAATAATTTATTATAAAGAAGTTTAATTGTATATTATAAGTATACAGACAAAATTTTTAATATATGTTTAGGTAATTAGATTATGAAGCTATAAAAATACTAGATAAAATTTTTTAATTAAAAAATTTTTGCTTCTAAAATAAAAATTTGGTTAGTTAGAATATAAAGTTAATTTTAAATATAAAACTAATAATACTGTGAAACTTTTAATATAATGAATTCTAAGATCTAGATCTTAACTTTATTATAAGTTTATAAAAAATTTTTTAAAGAATTTAATTAGTTAGTTCACTATAGTAAAATATATTTAATATATTTGAATTAAAATTTTGCTATATCAAAAATTCACTATATCAAAGTTTGATTATATTATTTTGTTATATCATATCACAAAAAAGTATAATTTAATATATTTAATATATTGGATTTTTTTTATAAAATGTATTAAATAAATTAAATAATAGATAGTATTTTTATATTTTTAAAATAAATAGATAATAAAATATTATGATTTTAAATAATTAGTTTATTTTTATAATAATTTATTACTTTTTTAATTTTAAAATTATTAATAAATAGCAATTTTATTTTGATTTTGCTTAAAAATATTATAAAAATAAAAATAATTTAAATTTAAAAATAAAATTATTTAAGAGATAATATCTAAAATAATTACATTAATATTACTTAATTTTATATTATTAATTAATATTTTTTTTTAATTATATTTAAATATAATAATTACTATTTTTTTTTTTAAATTAATATAAATGATATTATTTTAAACTTAAAATTTTATATATAATATAAAATATTTTTACAATAAAATGGAAAAAACTAAAATTTAAAATTTTTTTATATATTTAAATATAATTATTTTAGTACAATTAGTTTTAGATTTAATATTAATTCAAAAAATTTAAGTTTTTTTTCTTTTATTATAAAATAATATTAAAATATTAATAAAAAAATAATCTAATAGATAAAAATCTATATTATATATTTTTATAAAATTTATTTAATATAAAATAAAATTAATTTAATTTATAAAACAAAAACTTTGTATAAATTGATCATAAAATTATTAAGAAAAAGTAATAAATCATTATTAAAAATTGTTATATAAAAAAATTAAATAATTTAAATAATAAAAAAAAATATATTTATTTTATTAATAATAAATTTATATTAATTAATAATTTTTTATATTAATTTAGAAACAAATGTTTTAATTATTTTTAATAAATATATTTTATTTAAAACTAATTATATTATTAAAATATTTAAATAAAAAATTAAATAATATATTTATTAATAATAAAAGTTTAAAAAAATAATAAAATTTAATTTATTTACTAAAAATTATAAAATTTTTTATAAAATATTATATTAAAATTCAAACATAAAATTATTAATATTTAAAGTATAAGAAATAAATAATTTATAAGATCTAATATATTTATTAAAGATTAATTTGAAAATAAAAAAAACATAAATTAATCTAAAGTATATAAATACTTTATTTTTATTTATAATTAGTTAAATTTTAAAGATATTTTTTAGTTTAATGATTAAAGATGGGAACTGTAATTAATATGTTGCAACTTTTAATGTTGCAACTTACGTTGCAATTAGTTTTAACCTATATATGTTGCAACTAATTTTAGCTTATGTTGCAACATTTTGTAAATTTGAAATCAATTGCTATACCATCTTTATTAATGATAAAGTATTTATAAATAATTTTATTATAATAAATAATTTTATTTTATTATTACATTTTTTTAATTTAAGACAAGTATTTATAATATTCTCAAAATAAATATAAAATAATTAATAAATTTAAAATATTGAAAAACAGAAAATCTAATCTTAATTTTCTATCCCAAATATCTTTAATTACTGTGATGTAATGCTAGCAAATTCTTGATTAAGATCAACTTCAAAAAGATTTAAAATCACAATATAATTAATTATAAAGTAATTGTTTTTTCATATAGACTGAATCAATCAAGAAAGATCTTTTGGAATTAAAAATGAAGATGATCCTATTATGAATATTTTTCTGCATCATAGTTACCATAATATCAAGACTTAGAATCTGATTTGACTTGTCTTTTCTACTAAGAGTTAGAAATAAAGGATCTTTCTAGTGGATCACCTTCTTTCCTACAAGTTAAAATTATTTTCAAAAAAAAAGATCAATTTTTTAAAAAATTTAAAGTTATTCCATACCTGAGTAGTGACAATTCGATAAATAAGTCAAGGGTAGCATTCTTTATTTAAATTTTCTGCATATTAAGACCATATTCAAGCGCTATTGAACTTTTGTTGGAATAAATTTTCATCAATAAAACAAAAAATTGCGATAAGTAAAAATCCAATAAAATATTAACACAATTTTTTATAATTACCTCTACTAACGATGTCTAACGATGGCAGCCATTTGCTAATGAAACATGAAAATATTTCTAACTTTCTTCTTTTTTTGTAAATATTTCATTCAATAAAACCTCTCACTAAAAATATGGCAGAAATCATATTAATTGATTGCGTATCAACTTAAGAATTTTTAATTACAGAATTAAAATATTCTTTAAATATCTACAATTGTATGATCTATTCGTCTACTTTCAATTTATCTAATCTTGACCTGATAATAATTTATTATATAATAGAACAAATTGTCCAAGTCCATATTAAAAGTTTTGTAATCCTTTCGATGTTCTGTAAATAATAATTTTGACTTTCTTTACAGAATTCTTGAACAATATATTACAGTTATCCATAATAATTTTCTTGAAATATTTACATTATAAATGGTCTAACTTTCTTCTCTAGAAATACAGGGAATCATTTATCAACATAAATTCCTACGCAAAATTCACCCATTTGAATTGTTTTTCATCGTGTGGTTAAATCTACTGTGCCACCCGCAAATAAGGTTGCTAATTAAATAGAGAAAATTGTTTATTCGTATCTATCATCTTTTGATTTATTATTAAATATGAACTTTATATAATAATTAAAATTCTTTCAAAAAAAATCAATAAAAAATTCCTTATTCCTTTTTTTTGTCTTTCATATTTAAAATATTCATCCGTATGATTATGTTATAACGGTATAATTTTTGAAGATGTAATGATAATCACATTACTGATCATATATAAACCATATATTTCCATAATTAGTGAAGATCATGAAGATCCTTGAATCCCACAATTTCACATTTTTACATTTTTAATATAAATAAGAATAGAATCCATTTGTTTGTTCCTTAGTTTGCATTCACTTTTGTGAGTGTTTAAGCTCCCTCTTGTGGAGGGAGGCGATGGTTATAGGTAGACTCTTTCACCATGTCTTCGGATAGGTAGACGGATTCACCATGTAGTCTAGTCTTCCTTTATGAGTGTGTAAACTTATAAATTATAGCGGGTGGTGTGATAAGAGGGATAGTTTTGGTATCAAATAATCATTTGTAATTAATCGGATCAATTATTATCATGATGATCAAACGGAAAAAATTGTGTGATATTTTTTTTTTAATAAATGAAAAAAATTTATTTCACCAATTTTTGTTAGTTCATTAGTGAAAGATAATAAACTTTTTAAATAATATTAAGCAAAATGATTTCAATGTTTGTTTTTCGGCATGTCTCTTTACGTTATCAAAGAAACAAAAAATTTCACGTTTTTTACACGAGATTCGAAGTCGGGCTATCATTATTTTTCCAGGAGATGCATTCTTCGAAAAAAAATAATTGTTTTTGCACCAAATTTTTATTCCAATTACTTTTTGTCATGTGCGTTTATTCTAAGACTACATTTTTAAAAGATACTTGTTCTTATTGTTTTATTAAAATGAATATAATAGTTCATTGATAAAATTTACAAATAGTTGAACATTATAATTGTAATTGCAAAATAAATCTCTCATCATTGTCGTTAGGTGTGGATGTTTCATAGAATCATAAACAGTATATTAATTGAATTAATAAATTATATTGTCGCTTCATTTGTTGAAATTTTTACTATGATTTTCTCTACCATTTAATAAAAAGTTTCATCGATAACAGTATACTTTCGTAATTCCAATGTTAATTTCTTTTTTAATCTTTTTTTAATTAAAAAAAAATTAAATTTATTAAAAAAAAAATGCCAATATTATTTTAAAGATTGACAAAGAATATTGAACTTTAATGCCTAAATTTATAAGGATACCGTAGCATCTGAAAAAAGTGATAACATGAAAATTATTTTCACTATTTTCCTGTCTTCAGCATCCTATTGCAAAGTGTTTGTTATAGAATTTTTACGAACTTCAGGATACCAAATCAGATGTAAATGATTTTGAGATTCACCTGCATTTTATCAGCAGATTTTTGTAGAAGATCGTGTATACCAGCAACTCCTCGTGCACCACATTCCTTTGCAAGAAGTTGAAGGCTAATGATTTCCGATAGTAATAATGCCTCTAAGAAAGATTCCGCTGATTTACTGATATATTCCCTCTCTTCTTGAATAGCACTTCTTGTCATACTCATCAAACGACCGATCTCATCAGTTGAGAAGAAATCTTTAGCACGAGGGAGGTTAGGACTCGGAAATACATTCTTCTCGCGGAAATCTACCCCACCAGAGTGGGCTACAATAGAAAAAAGGTGGGAACATCGAATAGGTAAGCATAGTAGAAATAACTTACTCCGTGTGGACAGATTCATTATCTTCTTGTATAGACTTGACGGCGTTAACGGCAGTAGTATATTCATCGAATGAGACATTAAACGTAAAATCTGTTTTGACCTGCGACATATTAAAACAAATGAATTAACAAAGGGCATAATACACGTATCAGTATGAAACAATGAGACAAGGATAGAAATAGTCCTAGCCTGACCTTATTGTTGGGGTCTGGTGTGTGTAAATGATCCAAACTTTTACTCATATTTCTAATACTCATCATCGGAATTTGATTCACAAGGCTCTTTATGATCTTGAGAATCTTCCATGTGGTCCTGGATGTTGAGAAGAAAAGTAAATTTACTACATAAAGAAAACGGAAATATAAAATTAATTTTTGAATACTTACATGATTTCGCTTATCGGCATGGCCCATTACAAATAACCTTAACTTATCGGATAAAAACGTTCTTGCATCTCTTGAATCTTTAATGGAATCATCTATTACGTCATTAATGTATCCTAACTATATTATAAACAAGTAAGTTTTCTATGTATATAAACAACAGCAAAACGCAATATACAAACCGATCCCTTTTTCGATCTAGTCTTCATAACGATTCTTTTCGATCATTATCCAAAAATCGAGGACGCCTCTGGAAGACTTCTCGTTCTTTGTGTTAAAAAGAAAACAGACATTATTGTAAGATTAGATATCATTTTTTGAGACTATCATATAGCACGTATAACCAACAAAATAAAGGTTAAGATGAGTGAACCATAGCTTGGTGTAACAACCAGTTGGTACGTAGGCATCCGGTTGCGTAATACACAGTGAAATTCGATATAATGGAACCATCCGTTCCATTAGTGAAAATTTTCAAAAATCCATTATATCGAGAGTTCCAGTATATCGAGAGTAGATTATTATAGATAATAATAATGTGTTCCAAACTAAAATTCCGCTATATCAAGATTTTACTTCTATTCCGTTATATCGGGGTTCCGTTATATCGAATTTCACTGTGTAGCTAGCTACTCGGGGTTTGTCAATAAAATGTCTCGGGAACGGAACGTATTCTAGTCCTTGAACTCAATCATCTCACTCAGTGGCAACAAACATATACTTAACTTCAAAACCTGAAAGATAATCTCGAGCTTTTTTGTACAAACCATGCTCCTTCTCTTATCATGCGTAAAATAGCTAGTTTCTGCTCTAAATTTCAAAACCCAAGCAACGACCAGTTTGTATTTTTTTTGAAGAACTTTTCTATTGTTTCTTGAACTTGTAATATTAGTAAAGTTTCGTCTGACATTTCTTCCACAGGAGCAGTTGTACGCAGAAACGTGAGATAGAGGTAGTAAATGTGAGTCGATTTTTGAGTCAATTTATACAGTTCTGCCAGTTAATCAGAACTTGAGTGGTAAATTAGTAAACATATTAGATCATTAATAGCGTCGCCCGGAAAAAATGGTAGGCGGATTTATTTGCCAGTTAGGTTAGGATTAGAGTTAGTATTAGGGTTAGTATTAGGGTAAGGGTAAGGGGATTAGGGTTGGATATCACACGGCATCCTCAATTTTATAATTATTTTGAGGAAATATGTTAATTGTTAGTTTATGTGAACTGGCAAAATAAATCCGGCTAACATTTTTTCATAAAAATAGATTTATCACGTGAAATTCGTACCCAAAATTTCTTTACCACAAAATATATATTCATTTTTTTAAATAGTTATTTTTTTTTGTAAATTTGCTTTTTGTAGGTTCCGTTATTTTTTTTGTAGGTTTACTTTTTGTATATTCCGTCATTTTTGCTTTTGGTTCAGTTAATTTAATAACTAGTTAATTATAATATTTGCATTATATTAAATAAAATGATCCTAGATTTATTGTAGCATAGTATATAAAAAAAGCGAAGAATATTACATATCAGAACTGCATTTGTGGTTAATAATAAAGGAAATGGTTATTGTAAATTGTGTATTTTGATTGATTGACGAGTTCATATCTGTTGCTTGTCTTTTAGATAAATGCTTACGTGGAACAGACTGGTCTTGATCTTACAGTTCCAGAAAGAAGGTTAACAGCATTTTTTGCAATAATGGGAATTAATATAAAATTTCACATTTATACTGCTTATAATATGATGACAAAATATATATATATAGTTTTTTATTGCGGTAAAATATGAATTTTCATGTATCAATTTTTTATATTCAAGGATCTCGATTTTCATTATTGAACTGTGGACGATCAAGGACCGATGATGAATTTTGTTTCCCGCTTTTATTTCAACAAGATTTTGATCAATAATTCGAATATTTATAATTGGATTTAATACGGAATCGTTGTTGCTTTGTAACATATACTCAAAGTTTCACGTGCAAAGAAGATTCTGTAGAAATCAGCCAGGAAAACTTGAGCTTGTGTAGCAAGTATATCAGCAATAAGATATTTAATAAAACTAAATTTTTTTTCTCAAACTAACAAATTTTTCCTTTGATAAAGGAAAATCTATAATGATTTCTTTGTCTGAAAAAATGCCGTTTGCTTGGAACAAAGGTCACAGGGATATGAAGATATTTTTTGAGCAGAATCATATAAATACTCGTTTGTAAAGCTTCGAAAAATATATTGCTTATAATATTATCATTAAATAGAATTGCAAATGATACGTACCCAGATTATATAATTCGTATTAATACATTTTCAGTAGCGCATAAAGAAAAATTAAGCTTAAATTAAACGATTCTTTGCTTAATTGAATAATAAAAATTATTATAAATAGATTAGAAGAATCGATTAATCAAAACTGAAAATCGATTCCAATCCCTAGTTCGCTTTATTTAATATTTGTCTATCTTAGTTTTTGGACCGGTCCATTCCCTTACAAGTAAAGTACAATGCTCAGAAGGCAAATTTCACATCACAATATAAAAAGAACAATTCATCCCTGTTGAACTAAGATTTTAACTCGACCATTGTTAGACTAAGTTCTTTAAGTTTGTTTTTATTAAGTTTATTAAGGTAGAAAGAACAAAACATAAGTTATGGGAAATAGTATTAAAAACGCAAAAGAGATACATGTTAGTTACTATTATTATATATAGACGATGTCGTTAATAAAAGTCTTTTATCCCTTAGATTGTAGGGTTTCGCAGGCAAATTTGCCTGCTTATTTACTATAAATTCTCTTCTGATTTACTTTTATAAATAATTAATATTTTTAAAAAAATTTTTTTTTAAATTTAATATATAAATATGTAATATATTATAATAAGTTTTATCTTTTAATTATATAACAAAAAATGTAATGTTACTTAAAAGCTAAAAATTTGTAATTTTTAAAAAAAAATTATTTTAAAAATTTCATAATTAATCTATGATAAACTTTTTAGAATTTACTTTTAATTATATTAATCATAATAGAATATTATAAAATTATTTATAAAGAAAAA